>SJYX01007150.1:289046-329808 GCA_006410675.1 Oreotragus oreotragus
TAATGAAATTTTCAGAAATTTACACATTTCATTTGTCTCCAGATTATCAATTTACGCAAGTCCTATCAACAAAGACAAAGGTACTAGGCCTCTGCCCATGTTATCAATGTATGTCTCTGGCCATTTTATCAAGAATATCATACTATTCTGGAGAAGGAAATGGCTACCTGCTCCAGTGTTCTTGCCTGGGAAATCCCACGGACAGGGGAGCCTGGTGGGCTACAGTCCATGGGGTCACAGAGAGTCGGACATAACTGAGAGACTAAACAGCAAAATGATGCCATTTATACTGAGTTTATAGAAAGGAGATTGTCATAAATGAAATATATCATTGCAGAAGGACTTTTACAAAATGTGTAGACCCATAGATATTATTACAAATGTGACTGTTACTTCTATAAAGCAAGCACTCTAAATGCTTTTGGTGTGTTTTTTTTTTTTTTTTTTTTGAGAAAGGTATAAGATGCTAAGTTAAAATGAATCTTCTCAAAAGTTATTCAATCCAAGAGATTAAAATGCGTTACACTCTTAGTATTCCAGAAGACATACCTGCGGAAACTCTCAGTTGGTTTGTATGTTGGCTCCAGGTCTGCCTGTTCCTGTGATCTGGACTCGTTTGGCTCATACTGCAAAGGCGGGGGAACGGACTTTGATTTTACAAGAAGCAGTAACGTGGAAACCAGGAGATAAGATTGTAATTGCAAGCACAGGACACAGGTATGATATCTTCTGGATCTGATCATTTTGATTTAGAATAGAAATGTGTAACTGTGTAATAAAGGTATGATTCAGGAGGTCCACAGCCATTTAATTTAAATTTGAAACCTCAAGAAGCCTGGACACCAAATATTTATTTGCCAGATATTAACATTGAGTTGATCCCCAGCGTGAGTTTTTACTGACTGAATTTACCATAAGAAAAAGTATAAATATATACTAATAAAAGATTTCAGTTGTTTTTCATGGTGCAGTTCCCACATAAGATTACATTTGACAAGAGCATTCTGCTATTAAAAGTTATCTGAAAACTTCTGAGTGATGTCATACAGACTGCAGTTAAGTCAGAAAGAGAAAAACAAATACCATATATTATAATTAACGTGTGAATGTGGAATCTAGAAAGATGGTACAGATGATCTCTTTTTCCAGGGCAGGAATAGAGATGTAGACGTGGGAGATGGACATGTGGACAGAGTGGGGAAAGGGAGGGTGTAACGAACTGGGAGAGTAGCATGGACATATATGCGTGACCACGTGTGGACGGATGGCTAGTGGGGAGCTGCTGTAAGGCACAGGGGGCTCACCTCAGTGCTCTGTGATGACCTAGAGTCGGGGGATGGGCTGTCTCTTATAAACATCTAGATGTGTATAAGNGGACAGAGTGGGGAAAGGGAGGGTGTAACGAACTGGGAGAGTAGCATGGACATATATGCGTGACCACGTGTGGACGGATGGCTAGTGGGGAGCTGCTGTAAGGCACAGGGGGCTCACCTCAGTGCTCTGTGATGACCTAGAGTCGGGGGATGGGGGTTGGGGTGGGAGTGAGATTCAGGAACAAGGGGATATATGTATACTTATGGCTGACTCACATTGTACAGCAGAAATTAACACAACATTGAAAGCAGTTATACTCCAATTAAAAAAAAAAGAAAACCTCTGAGTGAGAGCTTCAGCTGAGTACATCAATGCATGCAAAAATGTAAATGAGCTTCTTTGTTTGGGGTCACCAACGAGCACAGTTGAAAGCAGCTAGTTAAGTCTTTTTAATCTTACAGTCTTGGCAGTGGTTCCCATGGAGCAAAATTGTTAGTAATGATTGAATGATAGGGATGAAATTATAGTGTAACTAATGATTAACATGACCTTTGATGTCTGACATTTTATCATGAAACTGCTTATGACCCTTAATTACTGTTTAATTATATGTTTTAGCAAATAAGAAATACGAGGAACAAAACTAATATAGCTACGCCAAGAATACTGGTGGGGAATAAAGCAAGAGGAGCTTTATTTTTGCTTTATTATTCAAATTATGTAATAGCAAAATTGGATATAGTTATGTGGATCAGGGAACAAATAGTAATTTATGACAAGAAATAGCTAAGTTGTATTAGGGTCGTGACTCAATTTAGAATTAAAATTCAAGATGGTATTTGAATTTGTCCCTTTCTGAGTTAAAAATAGACTTGTACATGTTAGTAAAAGTTAAATATATACTTAGCTTTATAAGCACCCTCTCTTTTTTCTTTTCTCTGCCCTTGGGATGATATAATGGCAAAATTAAAAAGCAGCAAAATGTCAGGGCTTACTTATAGAATAGTAAGTCCTCATAGCTTTTCTGGGTGAAGGAAAAGTAAGTTTAGAATTTAGGGGTCACAAAGAGTTGGACACCACTGAGTGAGTGAACAACAAATCAAAGTTTTAATAAATAAGAATTTAGGAATTTCCCACCAAATCTAATTAGTTGTTCACTATTTCATTTGTAAATCCTATTTGAGAGTTTGCAAAGCAGGTGGTTAAGAATACTACTTCTAAAGTCAGTCGACCTAGGTCCAACCCCCAGCAATACTATACTTATGAGGCCTAATGCCATATTATTTTGCCTCTCTGTGCTTCACTAAATTGGAATGCTGTTAGTATGTATATCAGAATTATTGTAAGGATTAAATGAGTTAGGATGTGTAAAACAGAGTGGAACTTGGCTCAAAGTTAGTGCAATATATGTTGGATATTATTACAAAGGAAGGAAAGGTGCATTTAGGTGCATTTGCAGCCAAAGATAAAGAAGCTCTATACAGTCAACAAAAACAAGACCAGGAGCTGACTGTGGCTCAGATCATGAACTCCTTATTACCAAATTCAGACTCAAATTGAAGAAAGTAGGGAAAACCACTAGACCATTCAGGTATGACCTAAATCAAATCCCTTATGATTATACAGTGGAAGTGAGAAATAGATTTAAGGGCCTAGATCTGATAGAGTGCCTGATGAACTATGGAATGAGGTTCGTGACATTGTACAGGAAACGGATCAAGACCATCCCCATGGAAAAGAAATGCAAAAAAGCAAAATGGCTGTCTGGGGAGGCCTTACAAATAGCTGTGAAAAGAAGAGAGGCGAAAAGCAAAGGAGAAAAGGAAAGATATAAGCATCTGAATGCAGAGTTCCAAAGAATAGCAAGAAGAGATAAGAAAGCCTTCTTCAGCGATCAATGCAAAGAAATAGAGGAAAACAACAGAATGGGAAAGACTAGAGATCTCTTCAAGAAAATTAGAGATACCAAGGGAACATTTCATGCAAAGATGGGCTCGATAAAGGATAGAAATGGTATGGACCTAACAGAAGCAGAAGATATTAAGAAGAGGTGGCAAGAATACACAGAAGAACTGTACAGAAAAGATCTTCACGACCCAGATAATCATGAGGATGTGATCACTAATCTAGAGCCAGACATCTTGGAATGTGAAGTCAAGTGGGCCTTAGAAAGCATCACTAAGAACAAAGCTAGTGGAGGTGATGGAATTCCAGTTGAGCTGTTTCAAATCCTGAAAGATGATGCTGTGAAAGTGCTGCACTCAATATGCCAGCAAATTTGGAAAACTCAGCAGTGGCCACAGGACTGGAAAAGGTCAGTTTTCATTCCAATTCCAAAGAAAGGCAATGCCAAAGAATGCTCAAACTACCGCACAATTGCACTCATCTCACACGCTAGTAAAGTAATGCTCAAAATTCTCCAAGCCAGGCTTCAGCAATATGTGAACCGTGAACTCCCTGATGTTCAAGCTGGTTTTAGAACAGGCAGAGGAACCAGAGATCAAATTGCCAACATCCGCTGGATCATGGAAAAAGCAAGAGAGTTCCAGAAAAACATCTATTTCTGCTTTATTGACTATGCCAAAGCCTTTGACTGTGTGGATCACAATAAACTGTGGAAAATTCTGAAAGAGATGGGAATACCAGACCACCTAACCTGCCTCTTGAGAAATCTGTATGCAGGTCAGGAAGCAACAGTTAGAACTGGACATGGAACAACAGACTGGTTCCAAATAGGAAAAGGAGTACGTCAAGGCTGTATATTGTCTCCCTGCTTATTTAACTTATATGCAGAGTACATCATGAGAAACGCTGGACTGGAAGAAAACACAATCAAGAATCAAGATTGCTGGGAGAAATATCAATAACCTCAGATATGCAGATGACACGACCCTTATGGCAGAAAGTGAAGAGGAACTAAAAAGCCTCCTGATGAAAGTGAAAGAGGAGAGCGAAAAAGTTGGCTTGAAGCTCAACATTCAGAAAACGAAGATCATGGGATCTGGTCCCATCACTTCATGGGAAATAGATGGGGAAACAGTGTAAACAGTGTCAGACTTTATTTTTTGGGTCTCCAAAATCACTGAAGATGGTGACTGCAGCCATGAAATTAAAAGACACTTACTCCTTGGAAGAAAAGTTATGACCAACCTAGGTAGCATATTCAAAAGCAGAGACACTACTTTGCTGACTAAGGTCTGTCTAGTCAAGGCTATGGTTTTTCCAGTAGTCATGTATGGATGTGAGAGTTGGACTGTGAAGAAGGCTGAGTGCCGAAGAATTGATGCTTTTGAACTGTGGTGTTGGAGAAGACTCTTGAGAGTCCCTTGGACTGCAAGGAGATCCAACCAGTCCATTCTGAAGGGAGATCAGCCCTGGGATTTCTTTGGAAGGACTGATGCTAAAGCTGAAACTCCAGTACTTTGGCCACCTCATGGGAAGAGTTGATTCATTGGAAAAGACTCTGATGCTGGGAGGGATTGGGGGCAGGAGGAGAAGGGGACGACCGAGGATGAGATGGCTGGATGGCATCACGGACTCGATGGACGTGAGTCTGAGTGAACTCCAGGAGTTGGTGATGGACAGGGAGGCCTGGCGTGCTGCAATTCATGGGGTCGCAAAGAGTCGGACGCAAATGAGCGACTGAACTGAACTGAACTGAACATATAAAAATCCTTTTTAGAACTTTTCTAAAAATATCTCTGTATCTGGATCCAAGAGAATAGGGAGAGGTGAGTTCAGATCACCTGAGAGATCTTGTAATATTATTGATAACACCCTGTCTCAAGCATCCTTAATCTCCACTTCCCCTTCCTCCTCCCCCACCCCTCTAATTCCTTCCTTGGGTCTTTGAGAATTATGTCTTTCCATCCACTTCCTTTTGGAGAAGGAAATGGCAACTCAGTCCAGTATTCTTGTCTAGAAAATCCCAGGGATGGGGGAGCCTGGTGGGCTGCCGTCTATGGGGTCACAAAGAGTCGGACATGACTGAAGCGACTTAGCAGCAGCAGCATCCACTTACCCTCTTGGGAAAAAACCAGCTTTGGTCTCCTGTTTCTTCTAGCTTTTCTGTCTTTCTCCCTGCCGCCTCCCTTTCTCTCTCTCAATTATTGAATCACCATGCCTGTTTCTTCCATTTCATTCTCATTCTCCATTTTTTCACCTTTAAGCCCTACAATCTAATTTTCATCTTCATAAAAATTTTCCTAGTGACCTTCTGACTATCAGCTCTCTTCACTTCCTTGCACATCACCAAGTTCTTTCGGTTCTGCCCTTGAAATGCCTCTTCCACCAGCTTTCCTTACTTTCAGTGGAATTTAGACTCCCAGTCCCTCATGCTAGACTATTCCATCATCTTCTTATTTGTATTCCATTCCTCTACCTTCTTCCCTCAGGAATTTATTCTGCATTTGTTCAGTCAGTCAAATCTATGATTGTGTTGTTACAGGTACTCAACATACAGAATGATTCAGTGGTTGCCTTACCTAGAGGAGCAGACAGGTATGGGAAGGACAAAGAAGTAAATGGGTGATAGGTCTGCAGTGTGGTAACTGGGAGTGCTAACTGGGCATCAGGCAGCACTTATTGGGGATCTAGAAGGGGTGGGAAAGTTGAGACAGGTGCCTTCGAGTCTATTTCAGATGCAACATTGTCATTTGACCTGGTAGTTGAAGGAGGAGAAAGATGTGCCAAGGAAGAGAGGAATCAAGGAAGATACATTGATAACTCCCTTAAAGGCACCTCTGTCAATTGCACCAGTCACATGCTTTAGTAGATAAAACATAAAATCCGCCATAGAAACACTTGTCTCTCTGAAGTTAGGGGCACTTCTGCTTGGTACCCACCTCCCAGTACTTAACTCTATGTCTAGAAAACAGGCTTGTTCTTGTTCAGTGGCTGTGTAATGTCTGACTCTGCAACCCTATGAACTGTAGTCTACCTCTGTTCATAGAATTTCCTCTGTCCATGGAATTCACAGGCAAGAATATTGGAGTGGGTTGCCATTTCCTCCCAGACACTCAATAAACATTTGTTGGAAGGATTCATACATGAATGTGTGTATTATCTATTTGGCCAGTCCTTTTGTTGAAACTTGGGTTATGTTGAAGGAATGGGTAGAAATAAGACCTCCTGAAGTCACCTCAGTCATTTCCTTACCCTGCTCTGAAACCTCCAGTAGACTCCCTCTGTAAGGGTTTTTCCAACCTAAGCACTATTGACATTTCAGACAGGTTAATTCTTTGTTGTATATCGCAGGAGGTTTGGGAACATCCTCAGCCACTGCCTACTAGTAGCAACACCACCAACACCAACACCACCCCCACCAATACCAATACCACCAATACCACCTCCACCAATGCCACCACCACCAACACCAACTCCACCTCCACCACCACCACCAATACAACACCAACACCACCACCACCAACAGTACCACCAATACTAACACCAACACCACCTCCACCAATGCCACCACCACCACCACCAACTCCACCTCCACCACCACCACCCCCACCAATACCAATACCACTACCACCACCACCACCAACAACAACAACAACAACAACAGTACCACCAATACTAATACCAACTCTACCTCCAACACCACCACCACCACCACCACCACCAACTCCACCACCACCACCCCCACCAATACCAATACCACTACCACCACCACCACCACCACCACCACCAACAACAACAATAACAACAGTACCACCAATACTAACACCAGCTCTACCTCCACCACCACCACCACCACCAATACAACACCAACACCAGCAACAGTACCACCAATACTAACACCAACACCACCTCCACCAATGCCACCACCACCAACACCAACTCCACCTCCACCAACACCACCACCACCAATACAACACCAACACCAACAACAGTACCACCAATACTAACACCAACACCACCTCCACCAACACCACCAACACCAATACCAATACCACTACCACCACCACCACCACCAATACCAATACCACCAACACCTATACCACCTCCACCAACACCACCACCAATACCAACACCACCAACTCCACCTCTACCAACACCACCACCACCACCAATACCAATACTACTACCACCACCACCACCACCAATACCAATACCACCAACACCACCTCCACCAACACCACCACCACCAATACAACACCAACACCAACACTACCAACAGTACCACCAATACTAACACCAACACCACCTACACCAATACAACAGCCCCTGCCTTGCTGTGTCATGACAACCAAAAATGTGTCCAGGCATTGCCAAATATCCCCAGGGGAATAAAATCACCCTTGGTTGAGAGCCACTGTGTGTGATCCTCAAAGTTGTAAAAGAGTTGTTCTTTTGAATACTTTAGAGAGAGTAAAATACCATCTTCAAATTCCTCTTCAACATATTGTATGACATAAACATTTTTTTCCTATTTTACAGATGAAATTTTCAAAATAGAATAAAACAAATACACCAAAGCAATACTGTGTTAATTTCTATTAATTCCGAGAGCTTGTGGTTAAAATTTTTACAGACACAGCCAACGAGAAAATGAAAAAAGGACCATTGCATCTGTATCTGCTGATGGCAGGAACATAACGCTCACTGATCCACTGAATTACACACACTTGGGGATCACTGTCACCCTCCCTGATGGAACTCTTTTTGAAGCAAAGGCAGAAATTGGAATTCTTACAAGAAATATTTTAATAAGAGGATCTGACAACGTGGAGTGGAATAACAAAATCCCAGCTTGTCCTGATGGATTTGACACAGGTAACTTTAGTAGCCTTCGTGTGTCAACTTAAATGTTTCCAGACGTTGCAGAAATATTCCCTGTGGGCAAAGTCAGCTCCTGTTCAGAACTAATAGACTTGGCTATGCACTGGCAATAAATAAGCCCCAAATTTTAGTGAGTTAAAATGGTAAAGGTTTATTTCTGATTTATGCTACATGTGTCCAGTATGAGTCAACAGGGGGGCTCTGACTCATACAGGGGGATACTGTAATTTTCCAGTGTCTGGGCTGATGGAGGCATAAGACAAAGCTCAATGGATTCAATGTCAAGTGACCTGCATTCTGATTCCAGTTCATCTTCATCATCTCTCTATGTCCATTGTAAACCTAGTTTCATCCTGATTTATATAAAAATACTTCCTGTTTGGCCAACCTGCTATCGTTGTAAGAATTAAGTGAGAGAATGCATGTTCTAATCTTGCACCAATGTAAGACTGTATCAACTATGTGAGTCCCAAATGTTGCGGAACATAAATTCAGAGATAATAAAGCAGAATACCTTTATCAGCATTCATTCAGCCATTCAAATATTTACCTAGTGCCTTTAAAAGATACGAAAGTAAGTACTTTGGGGCTTCTCTGGTGGCTCAGACAGTAAAGAATCTGCCTGCAATGCTGGAGACCTGGGTTCAACCCCTGGTTTGGGATGATCCCCTGGAGAGGGCATGGCAACCCACTCCAGTATTTTTGCCTGGAGAGTCCCTTATGGACTGAAGAGCCTGTCAGGCTATAGTCCACGATGTCGCAAAGAGTCAGACATGACTGAGCGACTAAGCACAGCACAGCAAAGTAAGTACTTTAGGGAATGCAGAGGTGAATAAGACAAGGCACTTACCTTCCTTATTGTGCAGAGGAGAAGATAACATGAATGCAAGCAATGATGTTCTAGGATAAGATTAAAATTATATGTAAATAAAAAGATAATGAGAAGATTTTGACATCGTTTTCCTTTATTGTATCTTAAAAATTTATTTTTAAAGGTGAATTTGCTACACAGACATGTCTCCAGGGAAAGTTTGGAGAAGAAATAGGAAGTGACCAGTTTGGAGGCTGCATTATGCTTCATGCTCCTATAGCTGGTGCTAACATGGTAACTGGAAGGATAGAATATGTAGAGGTAAGAGGCACTATTATTAGCGGTTTGCCCGAAGTTGTCTATACAATGAGTATGTGTTGAGCACCTGCTTTTTGCCAGATGCTGCTTATAATAATGTTTGGTAGAGGAGACATATAAACAGATAGTGTCAGTACATCTGTTATTCATGTATGTCATCATGCCGAAATTTTGTTTCTCTGCTTTTCTTACACACACCCCATGTCAATTTCATTAACAGTGTATTCTGAATCCACTGTTTTCCCAGCACTCCACCTGGTTCTGATCCCAAACCACTGTCACCTCTCACCTGGACTACTGTGCTTTTCTCCTAACTGGTCTTCCTGCTTCTACCTTTTCGGCAATGTAATCTCCATACCACAGCCAAAGTTCAGCTTTTTTATTTTTAATTTATTTTATTGGAGAATAATTGCTTTACAGTCTTGTGTTGGTTTCTGCCATACATCCCCATGAATCAGCCACAGGTACACATATGTCCCCTCCCTCCTGAACCCGCCTCCCATCTCCCTAGAGCCTATTATCCAGAGTGAAGTAAGTCCAAAAGAGAAAGACAAATAACATATATTAGCACATGCATCGGGGAAGGCAGTGGCACCCTACCCCAGTACTCTTGCCTGGAAAATCCCATGGACGGAGGAGCCTGGTGGGCTTCAGTCCATGGGGTCGCTAACAGTCGGACAGACTGAGCGACTTCTCTTTCACTTTTCTCTTTCATGCACTGGAGAAGGAAATGGCAACCCACTCCAGTATTCTTGCCTGGAGAATCCCAGGGATGGGGGAGCCTGGTGGGCTGCCATCTATGGGGTCACACAGAGTCGGACACGACTGAAGTGACTTAGCAGCAGCAGCAGCAGCAGCAGCACGTGCATATGGAACCTAAAAAGATGGTACTGATGAACTTGTTTGCAGGGGAGCAATGGAGACATAGACATAGAGAAGAGACTTGTGGACAAAGTTCAGGCTTTAAAGTGTGAATCAGATCTTGCCACACTGTGTTCGAAACTCTTCAGGAACTTCACAGCACACTTAAAACAAACTGTCCAAGCTCTTCCCAAAGGAGCCACATCATCTGACCCCACTCTGGCCTCTTGCTGTCTTGTGTGAACCATCCTTGGCGCCCCCCATGCTGGCCACACAGGCCTCCCTGTGTCCTGTGACCACGTCAGGCACATTCCTAGCTCAGTTCTTTGCACATGCTCTTCATCTTCCTTAGAATGCTTCTCTGCCAGGTACTTCTGTGCTCACACTCATTTCAGTCAAATCTCTTCTCAGATGTATCTCTTCAGAGAGGCCGTGCCTCACCACCTTGATTTGAAAGAGCTGCCAAACTCCTATTTTTCTTTATTAACTCATAACTCCAGATATATTTTTGTTTTATTTTTTAATCTCTTCTTCTAGAACAGAAGCAGTCCTTTTAGTTTTCTACTGATTCCTCTGTAGCTGGAGCAGTGCCTGGCACATAGCAGATTCTTAATTGACTATAGATTGAACAAATACATAAATAAAAGGATAAATATGCAAGTTATGCTCAAGATATCAGGAGCTCTTCTGTATCTTCAGTCTGTATAATCTGGGTTTAGCACAGTTTTTATCAAGTATTCAATAAAAGGAAGGAGGGTACAAAGGAAAGAAGAATAGTAAAACCCATAAATCTGTTAAATTAAGAACACCCAACTGTAGTAAGGGTGGCAGAGTCAATGGCTACATTTGGTAAAACTCTCCTCCTCCTAGGTTATGTTACACATGTGTAACTTCTGGATATGGACTAAGTGAGGTTACCAGGGTTGACCTGTATAGTAAATATTAGTAATAGTTAGTTTTTATTTTTATATGAAGAATGAAAATAAATGGATGACCTAACATTTTATTTCCAGACCTCCTAAGATTATATTATACAGATATACACACATATACACACACAGAGGCATCTTCTGTCTTAGATTATTAGATCGTTTTGGTTGTTCAGTCACTAAGTCGTATCTGACTCTTTGCGACTCCATGGACTGCAGCATGCCAGGCCCTCCTGTCCTTCACTGTCTCCTGGAGTTTGCTCTGATTCATGTCGATTGAGTTGGTGCTGCTGTATAATTATTTGATCCTCTGCTGCCCACTTCTTCTTTTGCCTCCCATCTTTCCCAGCATCAGGGTTTTTTCTAATGAGTTGGCCCTTCACATCAAGTGGATTGTAGACCTTTGAAAGTATAGCAGAGTGGTTAGTAAGAGCGCCAACTCTCTAATCAGACCAGTGGGTTTAAGAGGAGCTTTGTGCCTATGAAATAGATACTCAGCATTTCTACATTTCACCTTCTTCATCTAGAAAATGAAGCTTCTGATGAGTGGCTACTTCCTAGGATTGTAGTAAACAGTGTGATCATGCATATGACACTTAATACAATATCTGTCACTTAATAAATATTCAAGAAATCTTTCTTATAATTAAGTAAGGATTAAAAGGAGGAGAAAAAGAAGTATTTTAAGAGGTTGTGTTTTGCTCAACACCACAGTTTCATAACAGAGTAAGGTGAAAAGCGGAAGAGTTGAGGATGACTTTTGTTCATTCATTCATTTGATAAAAAGCATGAGCGCATATGGGCTGTTATATTCATATATTGAATAAAACAAGGTGGGTTGGGGGTCAAAGAACATTTTAAAATGATAAACAGGAGTAATATGGGAGAGATCAATGCATTAATAATAATTAATGTGAAAGTGGATATTATTTTGAAGCAAGAAAGTATGAGCCGGGCAAACTCTATGTGTATCACTGAATAACTGTGCTTTCTGGGCTTGACAGATATTCCATGCTGGTCAGGCATTCCGGTTGGGACGATATCCAATACATTGGCACCTGCTTGGAGATTTACAGTTTAAATCTTATGTAAAAGGCTGTGCAATTCACAGGACCTATAACAGGGCTATTACTATCCATAACACACATCACCTTCTGGTCGAGAGGAATATTATATATGATATCAGGGGAGGAGCCTTTTTTATAGAAGACGGCATTGAACATGGCAATATCCTGCAGTATAACTTGGCAGTATTTGTACATCAGAGTACTAGTCTTCTGAATGACGATGTGACTCCAGCCGCGTTTTGGGTAACCAATCCAAACAACACCATCCGACACAATGTGGCTGCTGGTGGCACTCACTTTGGCTTTTGGTACCGAATGAACAACCACCCTGATGGGCCATCCTATGACCGAAACATTTGCCAAAAAAGAGTCCCTCTTGGAGAATTCTTTAACAACACTGTTCATTCTCAAGGTTGGTTTGGATTGTGGATCTTTGAAGAATACTTCCCCATGCAGACAGGATCGTGTACTTCTTCGGTGCCAGTGCCTGCAGTATTTCATTCACTCACAGCTTGGAATTGTCAAAAAGGAGCCGAATGGGTCAACGGAGGCGCCCTTCAGTTCCATAACTTTGTGATGGTAAATAACTACGAGGCTGGAACTGAAACAAAGAGGATCCTGGCTCCTTACGTGGGAGGATGGGGTGAAACCAATGGAGCAATGATTAAAAATGGCAAAGTAGTTGGTCATCTTGATGAACTGGGGATGGGGTCTGCATTTTGCACGACAAAAGGCCTGGTTCTCCCGTTTAGTGAAGGACTGACTGTGTCTTCCGTACACTTCATGAACTTTGACCGTCCCAGTTGTGCAGCTTTGGGAGTGACGTCCATCACGGGCGTTTGTAACCACAGGTGTGGCGGGTGGAGTGCAAAATTCACTGGCATCCAGTATTCTCACGCACCGAACAAGGCTGGCTTTCGATGGGAACATGAAGTGGTACTGATTGATGTTGATGGTTCGCTTACAGGTAAGGTGATGTTTTCATTTCTGTTAAAATATTTTGGAACTACATTTTTTGCTTAACATGGACTTGAATTGTCATAGCATAATCAGATGAATCACAGATCTTACCTGGTATCAAACTTTCCTAATGACTTAAAGATGTAGGTCAGCACTAGTCATAGATGACATATCCTTTTCTGGAGAAGTCCCAAGCTATCACATTCAGCCTCCATGTGTGTCCTTTTTTTTCCTACATTTGCACTTTGGTTTTGAGTTAATAGCAAATTTTAAACAATATTTATGGAATTGCTGCTGCTGCTGCTGCTAAGTCGCTTCAGTCGTGTCCGACTCTGTGCGACCCCATAGACAGCAGACCACCAGGCTCCCCCGTCCCTGGGATTCTCCAGGCAAGAACACTGGAGTGGGTTGCCATTTCCTTCTCCAATGCATGAAAGTGAAAAGTGAAAGTGAAGTCGCTCAGTTGTGTCCGACTCTTAGCGACCCCATGGACTGCAGCCTTCTAGGCTCCTCCGCCCATTGGATTTTCCAGGCAAGAGTACTGGAGTGGGGTGCCATTGCCTTCTCCGATTTATAGGGTTAGACAGCAGACCACCAGGCTCCCCCGTCCCTGGGATTCTCCAGGCAAGAACACTGGAGTGGGTTGCCATTTCCTTCTCCAATGCATGAAAGTGAAAAGTGAAAGTGAAGTCGCTCAGTTGTGTCCGACTCTTAGCGACCCCATGGACTGCAGCCTTCTAGGCTCCTCCGCCCATTGGATTTTCCAGGCAAGAGTACTGGAGTGGGGTGCCATTGCCTTCTCCGATTTATAGGGACCACAAAAGAAAGCCATGTCAGTCTGAGAATGTCACTATCTTTTATTCAGTTAATTACATGACTACCCAAATTCTCCAGCCAGTCAGGCCCATAAATGTATTAATTCTAGGTTTATTTACATAAGCAATGTGGATGACTGGATACATCCTGTTCAAGTACCTTAGAGGGAAGTAGTAAGTCACAGGCCTACTGTTTGCCTTTTCTTTCCAATCTAAATTCTGAATTTGGAATTGGTTAAAAGAGTATGTGGACTTTAGTACAAAATTCAACATTGTAGGTTGAATTTTTCTACCATCTGAGGTAAATATGTAAATATTATTTCTGTAAATATGATTTCTAGAATTTAGCATTTTTATAAAATTTTAATGATAACTACTTGGCTTCCCTGGTGGCTCAGTGGTAAAGAGTCTGCCTGCCAATGCAGGAGACAAAAGTTCGATCCCTGGGTTGGGAAGATCCCCTGAAGAAGGAAATGGCAACCCATTCCATTATTCTTGCCTGGGAAATTCCATGGACAGAGGAGCCTGGAGGACTACAGTCCATGGGGTGGCAAGAGTCGGACACTACTTAGCGACTAAACAAGGATAACGATTTGGCTAAATAAGATAGGAAGGATGTGTGTGTGTATGATTCTGCATAATACCTTATAAAAGAGAAACAACTGACAAGTAAACCTACAGATATTAACAGATGTTTTTGAAAGCCTTTGAAAGAAGTTTCATCTCAATAGTCAAACAGATTGAATACTCACCTATAGTTGTTGATGTGTTTCCTATTCTAACTGTGGCTTTAAGAAGGAGAACATTTGGATAATTCCAGTATACAGAGCTTTATTGACCTTAATTCCTTAATTCAGCTTAGATTCTTTTTTTTTAATATTTATGTGTTAGGCTCTGCCAGCTCTTAGTTGTAACATGCAGGATCTTTAGCTGGGGCGTATGAACTCTTAGTTGTGGCATTTGGTGATCTAGTTCCCTGAGCAGGGGTCAAACTGGGGCCCCCTGCTTTGGGAGCATGGAGTCCTAGGCACTGGACCACCAGGGATGTCCCTCAATGTAGATTCTTAATATTTGTTGACAGACTCTCGGTTGAGAGCCCAGGCTTTATGGTCAGACAGCCTGGATTTACATCCTTCCTTGTGTCCTTGACCAAGTTACCTATTCCTCATCCCATCCCGTTCTTCAGATCCCATCTTTCTGCTATGTTCAGGATAAGCTCCCTGAGCGAAGGGTGCACTGTAAAGCCTTTTTAGGAGGGCCCCTTACTCCATGACAAAAAAAGAAAAAATGAACCAAGACTTTTGGATTGCATTGGTGGCACCCTGGATCATAGTAAGCATATGCTGTAGACAGTTTGGCTTTTTAGTTTTCTGACATGAAATGTGCTGTTGCATCCATTTCCTAGGTCACAAAGGACACACCGTCATTCCACACAGCCCTCTGCTGGACCCTTCTCACTGCACTCAAGAAGCCGAGTGGAGCATAGGGTTCCCCGGGTCTGTCTGTGACGCCTCGGTCAGCTTCCACCGGCTAGCATTCAACAAGCCTTCTCCGGTGTCCCTGCTTGAAAAGGACGTGGTTCTCTCAGACTCTTTTGGTAAGTGGAATGTAATCATGTGAACCACTCATTTAAATATGTTTTCCTCACTTTTCATCATCATCTTCCTGAGTTGTCACTCACTTATTTAGAACACTGGAAAAAGAATAATACTGATATCAGGCAGGAAACTAACAACACACCCCGAAACGACTTATGAGGAGTATTGAGTAAATGCATGGGTGAGCATGACATTCTGCTGATTAAGGCACCCCAATATCATGGACTCCTCTGGTAAAGAATCTGCCTGCAATGCAGGAGGCCGGGGTTTGATCCTTGGGTCGGGAAGATCCCTTGGAGGATACTCCAGTATTCTTGCCTGGAGAATCCCAGTCTGACAGAGGAGCCTGGCAGACTATAGTCCATGGGGTCACAGAGAGTCAGACACAACTGAGGGACCAAGCAGCGTGCAACCATAGCCAATACTGTGACAGAGAGCAGGATAGTTGGCATAGCTTTTGGATTAAAACAGTGAAAATACATCATTGTTTCTGCCCCTGAAAGCAAATTATTTTGATTATCTTTGCTGATTGATGTAGGATGGGGGTGCATCTGCCAGGCCCCTGGCTGCACCCCAGGTGCCAGAGGCTGTTGATTTACTGGGTCGTTTGAGTAAAGATACTGTATGTGGAACACCACATGTGCTTGACATCGTTGCCTGATGAGATTGCATTAATTTACCATCATTATTCATGATCCATCTGGCATTTGCAGCAGCCAGACAAACAAGTTAAATGGAGATTGGTAGGAATCCTGATCATCACATCTCTCCGATTTTTTGTTGTGGTATTATTTTCTATATTTTCCCCCCTCAAGGGTTTGGAATTGCTTTTAATTTATTATCTTGATAAGGGGGTGGCAGGGGGAAGTGTGGTTCCTAAAGTGTTCACTCAGTCCTTCCTACCCAATTTTCCTTCCCTCCATTAGGAACTCTTCCAGTTACTAAATATGTCTATTTTCATCATGTCTGACCTGGCCTGACTGGACTGGCTCTGATCTTTATATCATTCCATCCATCCCTTTATACACGCATCCATCATCTGTCTGAATTATTGGTTAAAATGTGTGTGTTCTCAGTTGCTTAGTTGTGTTCAACTCTTCGTGACCCATGAACTGTAGCCCACCAAGCTCCTCTGTCCACAGGGTTTTCCAGGCAAGAATACTGGAGTGGGTTGCCATTTCCTCCTCCAGGGGATCTTCCCAACCCAGGGACTNTCATCTGTCTGAATTATTGGTTAAAATGTGTGTGTTCTCAGTTGCTTAGTTGTGTTCAACTCTTCGTGACCCATGAACTGTAGCCCACCAAGCTCCTCTGTCCACAGGGTTTTCCAGGCAAGAATACTGGAGTGGGTTGCCATTTCCTCCTCCAGGGGATCTTCCCAACCCAGGGACTGAATCCACATCACTTTCATCTCCTGCATTGGCAGGTGGATTCTTTACCACTTAGCCAGCTGGAAGCTGCATTAGTTAAAACATCTACAATTAATCCACTCTCCTATACACTGTTCTGATAGACTGCAGATTTTGGAAAATAGGAAAAGCATTGGTGCATCAAAAATTTGCTAAACATGATTCTCAAATATAGTTTTCCACACTTTCTGCATAAATCTAAATGATACAGCTTCTTGATGACAGTGTTTCCAAATTTCCATGTTTAATGATATTTGCAAGGTAGAAACTTCCAATTTGAAACTAAAATTATGTATCTTAATGTAAGCCAAATGAATTTTGAAAACATGTAGCATGATTATACCAGTAATACTATAGCTGCTAAAATTATAGCTATGTCAAATCCATCAGAACATGCTATGGTTTTGTTACTTCACCCCATATTATCAGATCCTCTTGGTAGGATATTTCTTGTGAGCATTTCAACTTCTGCTCTTTCTCCAAACAGAGTTCTATATCTATTCCCACTATGCTTTTTGAAACTGGAGGAATAACCATAAGATGACCCAGTGGCCTCAATGGACCAGCCATGAGATGAGCAAAGACTCATTCTGTGGCCTGGCCTTTGTAAGCTGCCACTCCAGCTGGTTGACCATGGGGGCATTTAGAGTCTTTGAGAGTTCACATTAGTTCAGATCCAGAAACTAACAACTCTTGGAAGGTTTGGATAGTTTGCTCTCCCTAAAAGGCAGTAGCCCCATAAATGGCTAGATTTCTCCCACTCGTGTTAGGTGTTTTTAGCCTGTGAATTGACTTGGATCTAGGAAATAGATGAGAAGTAGCAAGTTTCCACTTGGGTAACTTGAGTTAAATCCATGCCCCTAAGATATATATACTTTTTCTATCCATGTATGCCAAACGTCACCTTAGTATACTACCCACTATTCTCCTCTTTGTATTGCAGTGACAGAGGCTCAAGAGGGTGGGTTTCACCCAGCAAGCACTTTTTAAGTCTTTGCAGTGTCAGTTCTGTTAATAGTTCCTGGGCCGAAGTAGTCACCCAATATCAACAGAACAGAAGTGTATTCTGCCCTCAAGAAGAGGAGAGGAGTGGATATTTGCTGAATAGTCCAGATTATCATTGTTCTTCTCATATACTGCATATCTTTTTAAACTGTTTTTAGTGCCTCTGGTCATGGGCTCTTCAAAACTTAATGCTAATTCATAAGCCTAAGAATATGTTCACCCTTGATATTGGAATTCATTTTGCTTTATTCCTTAGTGGCTCAGATGATAAAGAACCCGCCTGCAATGCAGAAGACCCAGGTTCAATCCCTGGGTTGGGAAGACCCCCCGGAGAAGGGCATGGCAACCCACTCTAGTATTCTTGCCTGGAGAATCCCATGGACAGGGGAACCTGGCAGGCTACAGTCCAGGGGGTTGCAAAGAGTCAGACACAGCTGAAGTGACTTAGCGTGCATGTACACATCCCCAAAGGAAAAGAATGATGGTTTATTTTTGTTTTGTTCTATTTTTGTTTTGTTTTTTTAACTTTGGTGTGCTTTCGTTACTTATTTTTAAAAATTATTGCTTTATATTGGCATATAGCCAATTAACAATGTTGTGATAGTTTCAGGTGGACATCTAAGGGACTCAGTCATGCATGTACATGTATCCATTCTCCTCCAAATTCCCCTCCCATCCAGGCTGCCACATAACAATAAACAGAGTGTCCTGTGCTGTGCAGTAGGACCTTGTTGATTATCTATTTTAAATATACCTGTGTGTGCTTGACAGTCTATTTTGTAATCTCACTTCTGACTTCTTCCTCCTAATTTAGAAAGGGAAGAGGTTGCAAATTTAATGTAAAATTCAATCAAAGATGAAGGAAGGGAGAGGAAAAAATATAATTAATTAATCACGGATTTTTTTTTCTTTCTATTGTGAGAGATATTTTCAAATCTTCACCTGAAGTTGTCAGGCATTTATTCAGATTAAATCTTTTTCCCATAACAGGTAGCTCAGGTTCCAGGTATGTCATTCACAAAATTTAGAGTATTACAGCCAGTGTTAGAGGCTGCTTGTAGCCTAGTTCCCTAAGAGCTATCAATCAAAGATTTCCATTCATACTCATTAGGCTGATTTTTATTAACACAGCAAGTATGAGAGAATCTAATAATGTTTAAGACATATATTTACATACTCTGCAAATCAAGGATTTTGAAGAAGAATAGAAATGGAATTATATTTCAGATCAGTGATATTTTTAAAATTGTATTGATATATTTAAGCACTTTGTCTTAGTCATTATATCATCATATTTCAATTTTATCTTTCCCCAGGGAATATAAGCTCCATATCAATTCAAAATTCCAAGTGGGAAAATATTTTATGTTTCAGTTAAGTGTAATATTAAGTATTGGGCCCTTCAGGTCAACAAAGACATTTAGAACATAAGTAATGAAATGCTATACTGATCTCTTTGGAGACTTCCATTGACTAGACTAATATTTACCTTTGCACTTACTCATAAGAGAAGAAATTTTCTAGAAGTAGATTACTGTTGTTTGTTTATGTCCTATAGGCACAAGCATTGTTCCCTTTCAGAAGAAACGACTGACTCATATGTCTGGCTGGATGGCTCTGATTCCGAATGCAAAACACATTAACTGGTATTTTAAAGGTGTAGATCACATAACCAACATATCGTATACGTCAACATTCTATGGATTTAAGGTAAATAAAGAGTCGCATAATCCATCTTCTGATCACTTATGTTGCATATTATTCTAACGCAGCCCACTCACACCAGTTGTGAGACCCAGACTGTCCTTGCCTTACATATTTATACTTTTCAGCAAGCCAAAAAAATCATTCTTCAAAAATCAGAAGTAAGCAATCTTTCTGCCACATTCCTGTAGTACTAAGCTTATTATATCCATGATAATAGCTAACATTTATTGAGTACTTATGATGTTTTGGAAAATAGTAAAGGGCTTTATTGTGAAATTCAGCAGATACAGAAAATAGCAGGCCCAAATCCCATATGCCCACTACCTAGCTATCTGAATCGAACATTCTGTAACATTCTGTGACTCTTTACTTCAGATTTTTTAAAGAAATAAATATTTTTGGATAAAGTGGAAGTCCTCTGCCTGGCTTACTCTGATATCAATCATCACTCTCTACTGCTAACGGTCACCAGTTTCCTGAATTCTGTATTTTCCTCCCTGTTCACATTCTTCTGCTTATACTACATGTGGCAACCAAAAAAAAAAATGCCTAACATTGTTTCAGATGTTTTGAAATATTATAGAAATTAAATACTCTCTGAATGTATGCATATGTATGTGTGTATATATATATATACCTATATACATATATATTATATATACATATATGTATATATGTACATATACACACATACATATACATATATGTGCCTATGTATATATGNAGCATTGTTTCAGATGTTTTGAAATATTATAGAAATTAAATACTCTCTGAATGTATGCATATGTATGTGTGTATATATATATATACCTATATACATATATATTATATATACATATATGTATATATGTACATATACACACATACATATACATATATGTGCCTATGTATATATGTGTGTGCATGTGTGCACATATATACATATATATAAGAGAGAGAAGGAAAAAAAACTTTCATTGCCTTAGTGATAAACTTAGCATTATTGCCATAGACAGATAAAATGTTAAACAAAATATAAATGCAAAATGAAAAATAAACTAAACCAAAACTCAACTTTTAATATAGGAGTTAAGTGATTCATGTCATCAAAATGAGTGTATATTATGCAGTATATTAACATCTACAATAAACTTTAATAGGAAGAAGACTATGTAATCATATCTCATAACTTCACTCAAAATCCTGACATGTTTAATATCATTGATATGAGGAATGGCTCTTCAAATCCACTGAATTGGAACACTAGCAAGAATGGAGACTGGCACCTTGAAGCAAACACTAGTACTCTGTATTACCTGGGTATGTATTCAGTAGGCAAAAGTGATTTATTTATTGCTTCATCTAAAGGAGGAGAATAGTGGCTCAATGGGCAAATGCATTCTACAGTGCCTTGTATACAGCAGAATTGAAGGAGTGTTTGTTGAATTAAAGAATGGAGAGTAAATTTATGCTGGAAAAGGGCTTGAATTGAATTAAAAACTTACGTTTTATGCTTGGAGGTAGCACCATCATTCATAATTGACTCCAAAATTTATTTTACAAAATTAGAGGGAATGAGTACAATGAACTGTCATATATTTTGTTTCTGTTTTTATTGTTTAACTATTTTTGGAAAATAAAAATATTTAAGAATTCTCTTATTGAGAATAAGAGTTCTCAAATATTTCTTTTTGTCAAGATACTTTGACTCTACTTCTCAGATGTGCGTTTTGTCAGAATCTCTTCATACCTATTCCATACATTTGAATTATACTAAGTTACTATCTAAAGAGTATTTTCAGATTGCCATGATTTTGTTTACATTCAGATGTTTGATCATCAAGTTAGTTTAAACTGCTTTTATTTTCACTTCCAGTGTCAGGAAAAAATGACCTTCATCAGAGCCAGTCCATTTCTGGGACCCTGGATCCTGATGTGAAGGACGTTATTATTAATTTCCAAGCTTACTGCTGTGTTCTCCAGGATTGCTTTCCTGTACATCCTCCATCAAGAAAACCAATTCCCAGGAAGCGACCAGCCGCATATAAGTATACAGGCCTTCTGTTCATTAATATGCTTCAGTAGTTCCTGACAGCATCCTTTTCCTGTGTCATCCTGGCTGAGATACTGTGCCCTCCTCCTGCACAAAGGGTCCCGAAACACTTCCACACTCATTGCTTCATTTGAGCATTACAGCCACCCTGATGACAAGATGGAAAAATCTCACAAAATTTATGTGTGAAAAGTTACTGGGAATCTCATACTTGCAGAATGTTAGATCAGAATTATTAGACCAACTCCCTTATTATTTGATGAGAGAGCTGACGCCCAAAGACCTTACATGAATTACCTGAGATCACAAAACTTCTCGATGACACACTCAGAACAGCACCAGAAACCGTCTCCTCGTTGATCCTGTGCTTTCTTGTGCTGTGCTGTGCTTAGTTGCTCAGTCGTGTCTGACTCTTTTCAACCCCGTGGACTGCAGCCTGCCAGGCTACAGCTTCTCCGTTCATAGGGATTCTCCAGGCAAGAATACTGGAGTGGGTTGCCATGCCCTCCTCCAGGGGATCTTCCCAANATCCTGTGCTTTCTTGTGCTGTGCTGTGCTTAGTTGCTCAGTCGTGTCTGACTCTTTTCAACCCCGTGGACTGCAGCCTGCCAGGCTACAGCTTCTCCGTTCATAGGGATTCTCCAGGCAAGAATACTGGAGTGGGTTGCCATGCCCTCCTCCAGGGGATCTTCCCAACCTAGGGATTGAACCCAGATCTCCCACATTGCAGGCAATTTCTTTACTGTCTGAGCCACCAAGGAAGCACAAGAATGCTGGAGGGGGTAGCCTATCCCTTCTGCAGGGGAGCTTCCTGACCCAGGAATCCAACCAGGCTCTCCTGCATTGCAGGCAGATTCTTTACCAGCTGAGCTACCAGGGAAGCAACGCTTCCCTAGCACGTGGCATTTCTTTATCTAGAATAACAGTCATTTTGTGTCTCTGTGTGTGTGTTTTTATTTTTTATTGAAGTGTAGGTGATTTATAATGTTGTGCTAGTTTCTGGTGTACAGCAAAGTGATTCAGTTATACATATATATTTTTCATATTCTTTTCCATTATAGTTTGTTACAAGATATTTTGTGTAATTCCCTTGCTATACAGGAGGACTTTATTGTTTCTTTTATACATAGTAGTGTATATCTGCTAATCCCAAACTCCTAATTTATCCCTCTTACCCCTTTTTCCCTTTGGTAACCAGTGTCTGTGAGTCTGTTTCTGTTTTGTAAATAAAATTCATTTGTTTCATTTTTTAGATAGATTAACTGTCTTGGTCAAATCTCATAATACAGCTTGTTTAATTTTATTTCAGATATTTGATTTCCTAAATATATGTTAACTCTCCTAGTTAAAAATAATTTTTCTACCTTTGAAACTTGTAAAGCCCTTTACCTATATTTCTCATATGAAACATCACTTTCTACCTCATATTATAGTAATTACCATATATAGTGGTACTAGTACGTGAAAGTACTAGTCTTTAAGACCTTTAAAGGCATGATCCTGATTTGATGTATATTGTATCCCCTACAAGCAAATAATAACCATAAAATAATGTTGGTAATGATAAAAATTAACAATCAATGGCAACCCACTCCAGTACTCTTGCCTGGCAAATCCCATGGACGGAGGAACCTGGAAGGCTGCAGTCCATGGGGTCGCTAGGAGTCGGACACGACTGAGCAACTTCACTTTCACTTTTTACTTTCATGCATTGAAGAAGGAGTTGGCAACCCACTCCAGTGTTCTTGCCTGGAGAATCACAGGGACAGGGGAGCCTGGTGGGCTGCCATCTATGGGGTCACACAGAGTCGGACACGACTGAAGCAACTTAGCAGCAGCAGGCATGTAAGAGCCCAGTACTGCACATCAAGTACAAATCAATATTATTTATTAAGTGAATTATAATTTCAAAATATACAGGTACTGTGATAACTGTTGCACAAAAGAATAACTGAATTTGTTTATACATTCAACCATAAAAAAAAATGTTACTGAGTACCTGCCATGTTCCAGGCACTGTGCTGAGCACTGAGATTAGGTTGAGAACAGAGATGTGGCCTCTGCCCCCCCTAACATATACTTCACATATATACCATAGGATAGGTTTTTTTCCTCCCACAGTATGAGTTCTGCTCACTAGAAATAGTTGCAGTTGGACTTGTTAGTTTGTATTCTGCAGATAGCTATCAGTGAGAGCGGGCTTCCCTGGTGGCTCAGCGGTAAAGAACCTTCCTGCAGTGCAGGAGATCCAGGTTCGATCCCTGGGTTGGGAAGATTCCCTGCAGAAGGGCATGGCAATCCCCTCCAGTATTCTTGGCTGGAGAATCCAGAGGAGCCTGGTGGGCTGCATTTTATAGAGTCACAAAGAGTTGGACACGACTGAGGCAACTAACCAGCAGCAGCATCAGTGAGAACAAATAGACTCTTGATCCAAAATTATACCTCAGGAATGGAATATACAGTTCTAGCTACACAACACACAAGTGCTTAGTCCAAGAGATATTAGGCTTTATTGATCATAACAATGGACAATTAGAAGAATATATAGATCTAGTATAGTGCTGCTGGGCGTAAGACTGAAAGGCTTGAGAAAAGCTAGATGAACTCAACCATTGTATCTGCACAATGCTAATCAAGTTATTCAGTTAGATAGATATAACCTTTAAACAACCTTCATTGAGATTGCTTCATGAAAAAACGTACTATTGTGAGTACAAATAATCCTAAATTATCCGCTAGCTTCTCTTTTAAACCCATGAAGACAAAATTTTTATAACAGGATTTCTGAGAAACAGATTTTTTTAGTAGTACACCTGAGTAATTAAACTGTGCCATAAAAATATACTTTTAACCAAACAAACTATATTGGTTATCCTTTAGACTTCCTGCATTAGTATCAGAAAATTTTTTAAATTTCTTACTCAGGCAGCAGAGCAACCTCTGTGATCATTTTTTAAACAAGAAAATACCCTCAACTGTGTAATAATATTGTTTGTAACAGTTTGTACTGAGAGAGTTTCTAGCAGGCATAGTGATGGTAAGTAGAGATGGTGTCTCCTCCAACACACTTTCCATATGCTGTGCTATGCAGGCATAGTCAGTCGTGTCTGACTCTTTGCAACCTCATGGACCGTAGCCCACCAAGTTCCTGTGTCCATGGAATTTTCCAGGCAAGCATAGTGAATGAGTTGCCATTTCCTTCTCCAGGGGATCTTCCCAACCCAAGGACTGAACCTGTATCTCTTGCATTCCTGCACTGGCAAGAGGATTCTTTACCACTGGTGCCACCTGGAAAGCCACACACTTTCCATATTTATTTCAATTTAACACAATACTTTTCACTCTGGTTATAGACTGCTATCTGTGCCCCCAGCCCAGGGGCTTACTCTCATTGATCCATCCTTTGCAATGCAGAGACCATTCTTCCAGGCCTCCTTCACAGAATCTAGCCAACTATATGCCCTCTTGTCATTTTCCCCTGAAATAGCACCACATCTAAGAATCTTTAAATGGACAAAGGATGCATTTCTTTTCACTTTTCCACCTGTGCACACACTGCTATATTTAAAGTAGGTAACTAACAAGGATGTACTGCACAGCACAGAGAACTCTGCTCCATATGATGTAACAACCTAAATGGGTAAAGAATTTGAAAAGGAATAGGTACATGTTTATGTATAACTGAATCTCTTTGCTGTACACCTGAAGCTATCACAACATTGCTAATCAACTATGCTTGAATATAAAATTAAAAAGTTTTAGAAGAGAGATCTTCTAAAGAAATCAAATTATTCATGTGATAGAAAAAATTAGGGTATCACAAGAAGGCTTTAGTAGGAGAAAAAGTGATTCAGATAGTTTTCTTCAATGGAGAAAAATCTCTATGTAGCTATGTGTGTTGAGTCTTTTACTAACTGCATACATTAGCTTGTCAGTGAGATTACAAACTAATTTGCATTCTGTTATCCCCAAAATATCTAGTATAGTGCTACAACCTAAGGAGGTGCTTATTAAATAAACAGAGATAATACTAAATGGAACTATTTCTTTTCTCTTTTCAGCTTATGGTCGAATAATTCTTTCTGGCAATCATCTCGAGAAAATAATTATACCATACCTTACCCAGGAGCAAATGTTGTTATTCCTGAAGGTAAATGCATAAATGTAAATAAATAAAATGCTTGCGTTTATCACCTTCAGGATAGATGCCACAGTACTTAGCAGTTAGGGTAGATACTGTTAGGCAGCACACCCTGGAGAAAGAAAATGTGAAGAGGTGGGTTCCATTCGGTATCTTGGATGTTATATTATATGGAAAAAAGACTCACTGACTTCAAAATTAGGACTCACCAATAAGGCTGTCAATGTTTTATTTATATGCTATAGTGTATGGATTATGTTGTATTCCTTACATTAAAGTCTTGTTTTATAGGAACATGGATTGTGGCAGACACAGATATTCCACCAATGGAAAGACTTGTTATTTGGGGGGTTCTAGAATTGGAAGATAAACATAAAGTAGGAGCTGCAGAGTCTTCTTACAGAAAAGTTATTCTGAATGCTACCTACATATCACTGCAGGTAAGACTGAGGGTCTTGTTAACTTTCACCCTTACCAGCCAAGTGCTAAAATGTTGGAGATTTATTGAACAGATTATAAGAAAGCATATTCAATTGATGTGAATGGAAACACAATTGGCTCTACCCCATGAAATGCAAGCCCATGTTCAATACACTGAACTTATATTTCTGCTCTTCTTTTCATTTTAACACATTCCTTATGTGGTAATTATCATGCTACTTTGTAGTATGAGGTCTCCTCATTTTCAGTCCTTTAAAATAATTTATATCATAGTTAGGTAAAACTAAATTCACAGCTTGCTGCAACTAACAGAGAATTCCCTGGACTTCCGGGGGGAAAAAAGATTTTAAGCCTTTTTTAAAAAAAAAAAAGAAAGTGAACGGTATTTCTTAAGATGAATGGATGTAGAATGGATCATGAAAACCAGGAGCGGACTAATAAAAATATTTCAGTTTGAAATAATCACCTCATTCTCTCATAAACCTCAGATGGTCTTGAATCTGCAGTAGTTTAATCAATTTAATTGTTCTGTCAGTGTTTTATTGGTGTTCATTTAAAAGAATAGCTTAACCAAAAGTTATTAAGCACCACTAAAAAATAAGTGGGAGCCTCTCTTTCATAAAACTAGGCCTTTAAAGCTTTAAAGATATGTGATATCTTGGTTAGATGCAGAGCTTAAAGGGAATTTACCACTACAATTGAACCCTTACCTCATTGTTAAATTGTTGGGTAACAGGTTAAGTTATTGGACTTATTTCCACATCATTTTTATCATCTAAAAAGTGAGGATAATAATTCCAATCCATGGGTTTAGTGTAAAGGTTAAATGATATAAACTATGTAAAGCCTTGCATGTTATACCTGGCATAGAATCAGAAACCATTTAGTAACAGCTATTTTTATTAACAGTGATGGCTCATGAATAGCATAGCTTGGCTTCCCCAGTGACTCAGCAGTAAAGAATCCACCTACAATGCAGGAGACACGAGTTGGATCCCTGAGTCGGGAAAATCCCCTGAAGAAAGGAAGTGGCAACCCATTCCAGTCTTCTTGAATGCAGAATTCCATGGACAGAGAAGCCTAGTGGGATACAGCCCATGGGGTCACAAAAGAGTCATAGCAACTGAACAAAAATGAAAAGAATATACTTTATATATGCTGTGTCATTTTAAGATACAGTGTGATCTGTTCAAACGGCATTAGTTTAGGTGTCAGGAGGCCTCAGTTTTAGGTCCAGTTCTGGCAAGTAGAGGTTGAATTTGACCTTGGACAAAATCATTTAAACTGCCTATCCCAAAGTAGAGGAGCTAAATTAAGATCACTTCTAGTTACAATACTGTTTTTTGTAAAACAACAGTTCATTTATTTTCATTAGGGGAGGCTGCAAGCCTTCCTAATTCCTTTTTTGTGGGTAAGTTCCTCCTGTTCAGTTTCTAAGTTTTAACAACTTTCTGCTTCACTTCAGGGAGGTAGATTAATCGGTGGCTGGGAAGACAATCCTTTCAAAGGAGAATTACAGATTGTTCTGAGAGGGAATCATTCTACTCCAGAGTGGGCTCTTCCAGAAGGACCAAATCAGGGATCCAAGGTCTTAGGTATGTGCTCCCAGATACCGAAAGAATCGTGTTAGTTTTGAGAATCTGCTTTAAAACCTGGAGCACTAATAGACTTGCCCTCAGCTCATAACTTTACAGCATTAGAAGTTTTTACAAACACTGATTTGTAGTAATGAGTTATAAAAGTTGCCAACATTTAAAAAAATTAAATCATGCCACATTAAATTCTAAACCAAAATGTAATTTATTACAAAACTAACACTGATCACTCCATATGTAGATTATTTCTCTAATCTGGTTTTCTTCATAATCTTTCTTTTATAGAAACAATACTATTTTTCATACTTTAGGACTTTTCCCCTAAAAGATAACTTTCCTGCACATTATTCCTACACAGTATTAGTAATCTGTGGGTCAGCTGACTGTGCTGTCAGTTATCCAGTTGTAACTATTGCTGTGTTTTAATTTTCCAGTTGCATTTATGTGGTTGTACAGATTCCCATTTGAGCCTAGAAAGCAATGGACCTGAGAGGGTTTAATTTGGTCCCAGTAAATAACCGCTTTTATTAATACCACTGCATCTTTTTTTAAATTTATTTATTTTAATTGGAGACTAATTACTTTACAATATTGTAGCGGTTTTTGCCATACACTGACATGAATCAGCCATGGGTATACATGTGTTCCCATCCTGAACCTCCTCCCCCCTCCCTCCCTATCCCATCCCTCAGGGTCATCCCAGTGCACCAGCCCTGAGCACCCTCGAACCTGGACTGACGATCTGTTTCACATGATAACATGCATGGTTCAATGCTATTCTCTCAAATCACCACTACATCTTTACTTAAAAGACACATGCTGTGTTGGCCAAAAAGCTTGTTTGTTCAAATTTTTTTTCCCCCATACTCTCTTATAATAAAACCGAAAACTAACTTTTTGGCCAACTCAATAAATGTGCTTCACTCGCTCTAATGTACAATTTCTAAAACAGTGATAGTAAGTAAGGGGATTTTTTAAATGGCTCAAAATTGAGTTAGCTCTTCCAAGACAGACAAATTCAAATCTTAAAAGTTTCCTGGGACTTCCCTGGGGGTTCAGTTGGTTAAGACTTTGCTTCTTGGGCAAGGAGTGTAGGTTTGATCCCTAGTCAGGGAGCTAAAATCCCACACAGTGTGGGAAAAAGAAAAAAAATTCCTGAGGCACACAAATGCAACCTTAAAAAAGAATTTTTTTTTGCTTTAATGTGTTTATTTTTTTATTTCAAAAATACAGTTCTAACAACATAGAACAATATCAAGAAAAGACATACATCTTACCAGTTCTCCTCCCTGCATGAGGAAACTAACATTAGCAGTTTCTACATGTTCTTTTCATGCTTTTTATCTATGTCTATATTCATATTACATAAAATGACTTGAAGCCTTATACAAAAACATGGTCAAGCTAAATGTATTACTGTGCATTTTCTTGTTAACTGATTAATATCTTTCTAGATCAATACTTACATATAAAGCTCTTCCTTTTTATGGCATATTACACTACAGTATTATAATATATTCTAATTTACTCCATTCTGCTATCGATGTACATTTAAATTAATTCTATTTTTTCTAGTATTTCCAAATATTGTTGTATTAAGCATCCTCATTCGTGTTATCCTTGTGTACTGGATTTAATTTCTAGGGACCAGATTCTTAGCAATGGGTCAGAGAGCCAAACCCTTCTTCTATAGCCTGAGCAGATAACCCTAATCCTTTGTATTAATTCTAAAATGTTCAATCACTTATTGAAATATATCTATTGTTTCTTTTTATACTAGCACCTAACTCAGTTCTGTATGGTGAATAAATAGGAGTGGGTTTTTCTCCTTCAGGGGTGTTTGGTGAACTGGACCTTCATGGAATTCCACATTCGATATATAAAACTAAACTCTCAGAAACTGCAGAGGCAGGTTCCAAAGTCCTTTCTCTGATGGATGCTGTGGATTGGCAGGTAGAGGAATTACTCTGTGGGGGGAAGTAAAAACACACAGTGGGTCAACTTAAAAAGGTTTCTTCTTTATTTTCTTGGACATTTATTTTCTCACATGATTACCCAGGCAAGAAATATGTGTTTTACAATTAGCTTGCACTCAAAAATCTGACTTTGACAGCAGGCATTTAAAAATTGTGGTGTCAGAGGTTCTTCAGAATATATAAAGAACGTTATGTATAAGTTACAAAAGGGAAATGTGAATGTTTGAGGGTGNATTAATTCTATTTTTTCTAGTATTTCCAAATATTGTTGTATTAAGCATCCTCATTCGTGTTATCCTTGTGTACTGGATTTAATTTCTAGGGACCAGATTCTTAGCAATGGGTCAGAGAGCCAAACCCTTCTTCTATAGCCTGAGCAGATAACCCTAATCCTTTGTATTAATTCTAAAATGTTCAATCACTTATTGAAATATATCTATTGTTTCTTTTTATACTAGCACCTAACTCAGTTCTGTATGGTGAATAAATAGGAGTGGGTTTTTCTCCTTCAGGGGTGTTTGGTGAACTGGACCTTCATGGAATTCCACATTCGATATATAAAACTAAACTCTCAGAAACTGCAGAGGCAGGTTCCAAAGTCCTTTCTCTGATGGATGCTGTGGATTGGCAGGTAGAGGAATTACTCTGTGGGGGGAAGTAAAAACACACAGTGGGTCAACTTAAAAAGGTTTCTTCTTTATTTTCTTGGACATTTATTTTCTCACATGATTACCCAGGCAAGAAATATGTGTTTTACAATTAGCTTGCACTCAAAAATCTGACTTTGACAGCAGGCATTTAAAAATTGTGGTGTCAGAGGTTCTTCAGAATATATAAAGAACGTTATGTATAAGTTACAAAAGGGAAATGTGAATGTTTGAGGGTAAAAAAAAAATGTTTACAAATTCTTGGCAAACAGAAAAAGGAATTTTTTAAAATGCACTTTTGTGTCATTTTACTTGTCTGAGATTTCCTTCTAATTTGTGATTTTACACATTAAGTGTTTGAAAAGAAACCAGATCTTGATGCCTAGTGATATTCAAAAAAAGGCCTAGGCTAAGTAAGAGATTTTGATAGAATATGAATAGTGGCAATCCCAATCTCTACTACATTCATAGGTTTGCATGTGATAATTGTGATAGTTGAGGTGTGATTACTTTTTAAAGGTGATTCCCTGGTGGCCCAGTGGGTAAAGCGTCTGCCTCCAATGCGGGAGACCTGGGTTCAATCCCTGGGTTGGGAAGATCCCCTGGAGAAAGAAATGGCACCCCACTCCAGTACTCTTGCCTGGAGAATCCCATGGACTGAGAAGCCTGGCAGGCTACAGTCCGTGGGGTCGCAAAGAGTCAGACACGACTGAGCGACTTCACTTCACTTCAAATGATTTAAATATCCCCATTATCCAATTATCATTTATTATTACTTATCCAGTTAATATTTTATGCATATTATTTATGCAGTTAATATTTAGCTGAGTGTCAAACATTTTCTAGGCACAGAGGATTCATTTGTGAAGTAATTGGTCAAAATAGAGAGGAAATTGCATTGAGGTGGGAGAGGCAGACACTAAATGAATAAATAAATATGTGTTAATTTTAGATCATAATCTTAGTAATGAAGGAAATAAATCAAGTGTGATAGAGACTGCCATGGTAGAGGGTGGCAGATGACACTGAGTTGCCAAAGAAAGCCTCTCTCAAAGGTGTGACAGGATTCAGGACATGCTACCCCAAAATATTGACTATTTTAAGCTGAAAAATTTCTGCGCATGCAGGAGGACTTTCTGACCTTCCCCTGAAGCAGGTCATAAAACCTTCATGTGAAAGTTGCCTATACCCAGAAGAAAGGACCATCCTCAGCTCTAAAGACAAAGAGACATAGAGAGGAATCAGAATGGACAAGTGTTGCTGTTTACCCCAGTTTCCTACACTTAGCTCATACCCTATCACATTCTCCCTTACTCCCCACTGTTCCATAAAAATGCTCAGGTTTGTGGCCCAGTAGTTAAGAATCTGCCTGCCAATACAGGGGACATGGGGCCAATACAGAGGACACGGGTTCAATCCCTGGTATGGGAAGATTCCACATGCTGTGGGGCAGCTAAGCCCGTGCACCCCAACTACCGAACCTGATTCCAGCACCCCCAGGTTGCAACAACTGAGCCTAGTTGCTGCACATTCTGAAGCCCATGCGCCCTGGAGCCTGGTCTCTGCAGCAAGAGAAGCCACTGCATGGCCAGCATGCACTGCAGCTGGAGAGTGGCCTCGCCTGCCACAGGAGAGGAAGGCCTGCGTGCAGCCACAGAGAGCCAGCGCATCCGCACATTTAACAAGCAAGCAGCGTTTTAGGTGCTCAGGTCGAACAGTTTCTTCAAGTCTTCCGTCACATAAAACTTACACTGAATAAAATTTATACGCTTTTCTCTTGTTATTCTGTCTTTTGTTACAGGGGTCCTAGCTGAGAACCTGGTGGGTAGAGGAAAAACATCTTTTTCCTCTTCTGCAAGTACAGTTGAGCAGAGGCTTGGATGACAAAGACGAGCTTGTCATATACGATAGAGATTCTAAGACTTGACCCTGTACCATCACTTTTCTCTGCCTTTCTCACCTTTCAGGAATATCCAGTGATAGTTAATTGTGTAAAAAAATCTGGGGGGAATTTTTTTAAGTCTTAAGAATATTATTCTGACCAATTTTTAATAACAATACGAATATATTTTTGCTTTGATCTATCTAATTTTAAAAATGTATATTAAGTGACTGAATTCGTCTTGAGGAGATGTTAACATAATTCAGGATATAGAATTCTTGGTATCAAACTAAAGCGTATTTATTTTAGAAACCTAAAGGTATGGGTTGTTTTCTCTGATAATACTATGGTTGTAACCAATGTAAGTTAAATTAGAATTATTTAATGGTTATTAAGAGATATAAACCTATTTTTTTTAATTGTCTTGAATTTGGAACTTTTCTAAGGAGGGTGAAGAGATTGTCATAACAACCACAAGCTATGATTTCCACCAGACGGAAACTAGAAGCATCGTTAAAATTCTGCATGATCACAAAATTCTCATTCTCAATGATACCCTTTCCTACACCCACTTTGGTAAGTGGCTGTTCTTTAACCAAATAGCTATATCATTTAAATGTCTTGAAAAAGTCACATTTCAGTCCTCTCCTCTGTAGTTGCAATTATTTGATGAAATATCTCACAATTATTTTATAGGTGCATTTCAGTGAGATTGGCAGTGGTACCCAAAGGGTGCTACTCTTCATGTGTTGGCTGCCAAGACTTCCTGCTATATGTATTCATTTATTCAGCAAATATTCGGCAGTGACCATTATATTCCATGGGATAAGGCTGGCACTTTCTGTTTTAAGCAAGCTTCTAGACATACTTAGCAACAGCAACAGCCGCAGACATACTTATGCACACTGAAATTTGAGAAACCTTGATCCAAGAGCATCTTTGCCCTAATTGGTTTCACTGACACATTCCTCAGTGGTAACTGCATTTAGACAAGCTACTGCAAAATGGTAAACTCTGATTCTCAAGGAGAGAAGGAATTAATCAGAATCAATCGAAGGTGATCTTTCAGCTTGTAGAATCAGGGCCTTCCCAGCACCCCAGCCTTTTCCCATTTCACATGCTGTGCTGTGCTTAGTCTCTCAATCATGTCCAACTCTGCAACCCCATGGACTGTAGCCCGTCAAGCTCCTCTGTCCATGGGGATTCTCCATGCGAGAATACTGGAGTGGGTTGTCATGCCCTCCTCCAGGGAATCTTCACAACCCAGAGATCAAACCCAGGTATCCTGTGTAGGAGACAGATTCTTTACCATCTTAGCCATCAGGGATGCCTCATTTCACATGCTGCCTTCATCTAAATCACAGGAGGTGGAAGCAGAGAGGAGTGTAATGTCAGAAAAGCCATTCAGGTACTTCTGACGTTCCTGAGAACCCCAGCTAAGGCGGCATGATACGCTGGTGGATATCTGACCTGCATGAAAAAGAAACTTTTTAAAGCAGTATTTTGATAGAAGCACGTGTTTATCATTCTATATCACATATTTTTTCTTTAAATCAAAAGTAAAGGGTTTCTTTGAAGAATATTTTAATCATAAGGTCGTTTTTGAAGTTTGATAGTATAGATTCTTTCATTTAAAGTGCCAGATACTTCTCTCTGTTTGAAATGTACCTGCTTGTCTTACAGTTTTGAGTGAGATCTCTTGAAATGTAGAATGTAATTTAGGTTATGTTTTTAAATCATGAAAATGTAAATGTAAAGACTGTGTTTGATAAATAGGATATACTACATGCTTATAAAGAATTGTGTTTGGTACAAAACATATCACAGGAAAAGCAGAACAAAGCAAGATTTAAGCATCAGGAGAGGTAATATCTGTGTGTTACTGATTCTCCACATGGCCATAGACAAGTTCTTTTACTTCTCTATCTCATTTCCTCACCTGTTAAAATTACAGTAAGCTCTCCAACTTGCCTTGCAAGTATATCTTTAGGTATAATTTGAAGTGATCGCAAAATACCTATGAAGCAATAACTTTATAAGCAATTATAATAATTGCTTTGTTATAAATAGAAGAACTACTTTTGATTATTTTTTATAAATAAAAAGGTATAATTTCTAGCTGCCATCTGTGTACATTTAAGCATGTAACTCGAATCAATTCATATATTTGTTCTGACTTTCAGCATATTAGAAAGTTATGTGGCCTGTAAGCTGCAAAGAAACTAATAAAGGCAGATATTTCTCAGTGTTGGTAATAATCTAACTGTCCTTCTGCTGCAGCTGAAAGATACCATGTTCCTGGAACTAGTCAGAGCTACACATTAGCCGCCAATGTTGGGATACTGAGTAGGAACATCAAAATACTTGGTGAGGATTATCCAGGTTGGTTGAAGGAATCTTTTGGTGCACGTGTCCTAGTCAGTTCCTTCACTGAAAATATGGTGACTTTTAAAGGTTAGTACAGATTCAGTTTATTTTTCTAAATGAAATATAGCATGGTCTCTTCCATGTTTAATTCTTAAATAATCCTCACTCCTTTATAGGATCACTTGTCTTAAAAATATATATATATATCCAGCTGAGTAAATTTGAAAGATCTCATTAGCTTTATTCAAGGATACATGAATGGGGCAGCAGCCAATCTAACAAATGCAAAGCAGCATCAAAAAGCTGTGCAAAACAGAAGACTTTTGTAGGCAGAAGGAAGCAGCAACAAGGTAGTTGTACTAGGCAAAAAGAGGATTGGCAATTGCAAGGCTACTTTTCACGTAGAGGGAGCAGAGGTTTATCAAGCAGATTACCTAACCAATGCTGATNCTCAAGGATACATGAATGGGGCAGCAGCCAATCTAACAAATGCAAAGCAGCATCAAAAAGCTGTGCAAAACAGAAGACTTTTGTAGGCAGAAGGAAGCAGCAACAAGGTAGTTGTACTAGGCAAAAAGAGGATTGGCAATTGCAAGGCTACTTTTCACGTAGAGGGAGCAGAGGTTTATCAAGCAGATTACCTAACCAATGCTGATCAGGCAATTCCTGATGGGCTGGTTTAAGATTCCATTTCAGGAGAGCTGAAAATGAAATTAAGTCTGTTTGGTGATGCAGGGCTTAGCAAAAAGGATTCTGTTTTGGGCCTGATGTATTGTTTTTTAACATTGAAAAACAGAGCCTTGATATGTATTATATAGTCCAGGTACCACCCTCCAGAACCAAATTCCTAACATTATTCTTCTAATTTTATCTTCATNTTAAGTCTGTTTGGTGATGCAGGGCTTAGCAAAAAGGATTCTGTTTTGGGCCTGATGTATTGTTTTTTAACATTGAAAAACAGAGCCTTGATATGTATTATATAGTCCAGGTACCACCCTCCAGAACCAAATTCCTAACATTATTCTTCTAATTTTATCTTCATAGAGAAACTAATTATCAAATTAACAATGACCTTAGGTAACAGCTTACCCATTGTCAAATGCCTGGTGCTAAGTTGCTTCAGTCATGTCCAACTCTGTGATCCTATGGACTGGTAACCCCCTAGGATCCTCTGTCCATGGAATTCTCCACGCAAGAATCCTGGAGAGGGTTGCCATGCCCTCCTCCAGGGAATCTTCCCAGGCCAGGGATCGAACTTGTGTCTCTTATATCTCCTGCATTGGCAGACAGGCTCTTTCCCACTAGTGCCACCTGGGAAGCCCACCCAGCATCACACTCAAAGACAAATCAATTCATAACAAGCACAACCGATCTGTTATTCTTGTGTAAAGGAAGATTTCTAACATATATTAAAAATAGAGAAATGTATAATGCTTGTCATCACCAATTATCACAAGTATCAGCTTTGGCCAATCTTGTTTTACCTATGTGCTCACCCACTTTCTTCAAGCCCCTGATTATTTTGAAGCAGCAGGCATATATTTTTTAAGATATAATGGACACATAATATTGGGTAAATTTCAGGTGTACAGTATGTTGATTTGACACTTTTATATATTGCCATTTGATTACCACAGTAGAGTTAACTAAAATCTGTCATGTCATATAATTATTTCTTTGGTTGTGGTGAGCACAATTAAGACCTAGTCTCTTAGCAACTTTGAAGTTTATAATATGGTATTTTTACTGTTTCCCTATGCTGTACATCGGATCTCCAGGACTTATTTATCTACTAGTTGCAAGTTTATACCCTTAAATAGCTCCCTATTTCTCCCACCCCACAGATCCTGATAACCACCTTTCTATTCTCTGTTTTTATGAGTTCAGCTTTCTTGTGTATGTCATTCGCTCAGTTGTGTCCGACTTTTAATGCCGAGGACCAGTTCATTCCTTCTTCTCCTTCCTCTTTTCTTCTCTCCCTCCCACTCCCTTACCTTTCCTCCTCCCCTTTCCCATTTTCCTCTTCTTTCTTTATTTTCCTTCTTTTCTTTATTTCCTTATTTCTCTTTGACTTTTTTGTTCAAGTTGGACTCTAAATAGATCCATATTGTAACTGGTTATGAATCTTAAATCTCTGATTCATTTTTCTTCCCTTGTAATTTACTAATAAAAGAAGCTAGGGCATCTGTCATATAGTGTCTGCAAGAGCCCCAATTAGTGATGCACCCCTAGAATTTAACATGTTCCTGCCTCCTTTGTATTCTCTATGAATAAGTAGCAAATTTAGAATTAGTAAAATGACCAGACCCAGACTCGATTTTTAGGCAAGAATTCCTCAAAACTGGTGGTTGTTTTTCCATTAATAGGCACATAATATACAATTGTTCTTCCTTTTGTGAAATTAGCTGTTATTAATAATCATTGCCTGGATCTNACCCAGACTCGATTTTTAGGCAAGAATTCCTCAAAACTGGTGGTTGTTTTTCCATTAATAGGCACATAATATACAATTGTTTTTCCTTTTGTGAAATTAGCTGTTATTAATAATCATTGCCTGGATCTATTAAATCACTGAAGTTTAAAAAGGTAACACTACCATTCCCTCCTCTTTTATAATCTTGAATATTTCTATAACGAGAAGCTTCCCCAGACAACTGTTTGACCACCTTGAAGGATAATTTAGATAGAAAAAATGTTGAATTCTTTTCTTTTATTTTTTGGTTTTCAAAATAATGAATTGGTTCCCAATCATCCTCTGAAGGTGACAAGGAGTTTTAGTTTTGTTTTCTTATCAGTATCATTAAGAACTTCTTAAGTTCTTCACCATATATACAAACACCAGCATGGATTTCCAGACAGAAATCAATTTTCCTTCTAGTGTAAAATAACTTCTCAAATGCATTTCATTAGATATCATTTTTTGAAACAAAGAATATTCTCTACTGGTTTTTTTTTTTTCAAACATGAATCATTGTGCCCCAGTTAACCTGTATAGAAAACAAGAGTAATCACAGTTCCTGACTCATAGGTGTTTTACGAGAATTAAACATGCCTGTTAAGCACTTAGTACAGAACTTGACATAGAGTCATCTCTCACAGATTGTTATGGTTGTTCCTAATAATCTATGAAATTGCTTTTTGTCACTTCAGTGGCACTTATGACAAACTCGATCTGCAGATACTTGGCAGTGCATATTCTGGAAAAAATATGTAAAGATAATGTCTTTTAAAAGCTCTTTGGAGCATCAAAATTGAAATGTCAGGTAAATTATAAATTGTATCTCATGTCATGCATTCTTAACAGGGACAGTATAATACCGACAGGTGTAAACTGACACTTGGGGGCAAAAAAAGCTTAAACAATTTATGATCCTCCAAGGGGCCACTATACAGTGACAGATATGTAGTTGTTTTTCATTTGCTAGGTCATGTCCGACTCTTTGTGACCCCAATGTGTAGTACATCTGTGATATTAAAATTTCATGGAGAATGGATGCTATTCATAAAAAAATGTCTAAAGAGGTTTTTGGAAGAGCAGTGAAAAACAGCTTTAGAAACATTACCTTATTTGGATTAAAAAAATGAATGTGATTTCCTTGAAAAAGTTGAAAACAAATTTGTAATTTGGAAAATTACTAGAACTTTCATAGTTTTTGAAAAATTTTTATTCACTTTCAAAGAAAAAAACATGTAACTCTTTTCCCCACCAGGAAATGCAAGAATAAGTAATGTGGAATTTTATCACAGTGGTCAAGAAGGCTTCAGAGATAGCACAGACCCAAGATATGCTGTAACATTTCTTAACCTCGGACAGGTTTGTACTTTACTTTAAATTTTTGCATATACTCAACATTAAATATTTTAATTTTATTTTCATTTAACTTTACTTAATAGCCATATCTTAGAATTTCTAAAACTAAATTTAATATAATAAAAATTTCTTAGCTATATTTCCCATTAACAGTTTTAGACTCACAGCAGGAGTCTAACCACGTCCTGCTGGTTATATCACGAATGTCATGTTGGAACCACTTGACTCCAACCATGTCATTCATTTATTTAAGGCCAGTAAGAAAAAAAAAAGGAAATGGAGCACAGGAGATAGAAAAATTGAAGATCTATGATAGTATTTCACATCTCTGCTTTACAATGACCAAAAATATGTCCAAATAGTTACTATCAAACAAAGTGAGTACTGCTTAAATTTCTCAAATGAAAAGCATGTCTGAATATCCATGCCTCTGTCAAAAGGCATATTTATCTTCCCAGATAAATAAATATCTGGGNCCTGTGTATGTGGTGGTTCTATTTTTCTCCAATAAAACTTTTTATTAAAAAAAAATAAAGATAAGGGTATTTAATATGGTTTCAGTTAGATTTTGTCTGTTTTGCTGATACTATTAAGCAAGAAATAAACCTTCTATGAGATGTGTATAAGAGACAGTCCATGCCTCTGTCAAAAGGCATATTTATCTTCCCAGATAAATAAATATCTGGGAAGATAAATATGCCTAGAGGGCTGGTGACTTAAGAAAAAATGAGAAAGAGTATGTTTCTTATATGGAATTTGAAAAAGAATTGATACATATATGTATAACTGAATCACTTTGCTGTACATCTGAAACTCACACAACATTGTAACCAACTACGCTCCAATATAAAATAAAAGTGTTTAAATAAAATATGTACATATATTATTGGGGAGGAGATAAATTGGGAGTCTGGGATTAACATATACACACTGCTGTATGTAAAATAGGCAAACAACAGGGACTTGCAGTATAGCAAGGGAAACTATGGTCAATATTCTTGTAATAGCCTATAATGGAAAAAGCTATGAAAAAGAATAGATATATGTGTGTAGCTGAATCACTTTGCTTACACTTGAAACTAACGCAACATGGTAAATCAACCATATAGTCAATAAAAATAAATTAATAAAATTTTAAAAAAAAATCATGTGGGTTTGAAGTTGAAACCCCTAAACTACTCATTGACTGTTTTCCTACAGATATTTGAATTTGAATCCGTTTTCTAGAGTATCACCTTTCGTGGCTAAAAAAAATCCCTGGTCATCATATAATAAACTATTCTGAAAAAATAATTTTTAATTTCTTTGCATTTTATAAGTAGTGATAAAATAAATATAAATGCATAGAAAACCACTGGAGAATTTTTAATTCACTTTTAAAGTAAACAATTTTTTTGCTTTATTTAATTATAAATTAAAGAATATAGCAACTTCCTAGCATTAAAAGATCTCCTGGGAAATCATATCCTTTCATGGAATATAAACTGAGTATTTTATTTATCAAAATTTGTTTACTGAAAATCACCTACTTCAATTTTTTTTCTTTAAATATACTTTAGTTTTATTTTTAAATGTTTACTCAATCTCAATGTTTTATAGATTCAAGAACGTGGCTCATCTTATGTTCGAGGCTGTGCTTTTCACAGTGCCTTTTCCCCTGCAATTGGTGTATTTGGGACAGATGGATTGGACATAGATGATAATGTCATTCACTTTACAGTGGGGGAAGGTAATATGATAATATTTTGGTCCAATAATCTGTCTTTCTCAGATAGCCTTGTATGCAAGCTTTGGAGCCATGGTGTCCAATTGGACTTTCTGCAAAAATGGAAATGGCCTAAGTTTGTGCTAACATGGGAATTACTAAACCGCATGTGGCCATTGAACACTTGAAATATGGCTAATGTGACTGATAAGCTGTATTTTTTAAGTTTAATTGTACTTATTTTAATTGTACTTACTTTACATATAAGTAGTCATATGTAGCTATGGACAGTACAGCTCTAGAATTATTTACCAGATGGTGCTCTTATGTGAGTTATCTAATCACCAATATTTTCAATTACTATGACTTTTAACATACTTCTCACATATCAATCAGAAAGATTATTCACAAATAAATGCTATTATTTTATAAAAAGTAAGTTTGATTGTAGGGAATTAACCTTTCTTGAATATCTGTATACAGCATAATACAAACTCAGTGAAGGTGTGTACAGTATGAGTGTGTGTTTGTTAAAATCTAGGGCAGAGCCTGTGAACCCACATATTTAACAAACAGTTAAATATG
>SJYX01007150.1:329840-369430 GCA_006410675.1 Oreotragus oreotragus
GGTCGCCAACAGTCGGACAGACTGAGCGACTTCACTTTCACTTTTCTCTTTCATGCATTGGAGAAGGAAATGGCAACCCACTCCAGTATTCTTGCCTGGAGAATCCCAGGGATGGGGGAGCCTGGTGGGCTGCCGTCTATGGGGTCACACAGAGTCGGACACGACTGAAGTGACTTAGCAGCAGCAGCTCTTATGTGAGTTATCTAATCACCAATATTTTCAATTACTATGACTTTTAACATACTTCTCACATATCAATCAGAAAGATCATTCACAAATAAATGCTATTATTTTATAAAAAGTAAGTTTGATTGTAGGGAATTAACCTTTCTTGAATATCTGTATACAGCATAATACAAACTCAGTGAAGGTGTGTACAGTATGAGTGTGTGTTTGTTAAAATCTAGGGCAGAGCCTGTGAACCCACATATTTAACAAACACTGCAGAAGATTCTATTTCAGGAAATCTGTTAAAGAGGTAGAGTATCAAAGAGTTTAGAGGATGTGCTCTAAAATTGAAGAGGTTCGTTTGTCGGGCTCAAACTAGAAAACTGATTTCATTGAAGAAATGAACAACATTCTCCATAGTACTCATTACAAATTTATATGTATTGGGGGGATTTTATTTTTTTCTAGGCATAAGAATATGGGGGAATGGCAACAGAGTCCGGGGAAACTTGGTTACACTTTCAGTTTGGCCAGGAACCTATCAGAACAGAAAAGATCTGAGTTCTACTCTCTGNTTGACTGAATGCCTTACACATATTACTGTTTAACTCTGAATTTAGTTTCCTTCCTTATATGAAAGGAATGATAGACTTATTTAGAAGGTCTAAAATTCATTTTTCATCTAAAATTCTTCTCTATGCAAGGTTATTTACTCTTATCAGATATTACTAATTGGACCCTATTTCCCATGAAGTTTCTTCAGTTACTTTAGCTATTTGTTTAGCTGTAGAGTGAGATTGTGAACAAGAAAATAGAAAGTACAGAAGGAGAATTTGGAGGAAAGACAGCGTCCTTTTGTTTTTATTTTGCTTACTTAAATCATAGGAAGGGAAAGGAATTAAAAATAGCTCACTTTGAAAAATGGGATAGGGGTTGAATTTTGTTTTTGTGCAACTGTTAATAATCACCTTAAAGCAAAATCCAAAAGTCTGGACCTTAGTATACATTTATGAGATAATAATGTTCTCGTTTCATCTGTTCATAGATGTTAGACTATAACCAAATGTCAATTAAAGTTAGTTATATCTTTTGAAAGATACTTTATTTTACTTTTATGAATTGTATTTGACTATTTTATCATCTTTAAAGATGAGGGTCTTGTGTTTGCTCTTGATTATTTTATTGAGTTCTCAAGGACCTGTGACCATATTTTTTTTTAAGCTGCCTGTTTTCTAATTTTGTCACTTTACACACTGTTTAATAATATGTGGTATTTAGAATGCCGCCTTAATTATTTTGAGCAGCCATTGCCTGTATTTTCTTAGCACCNTATTTTATTGAGTTCTCAAGGACCTGTGACCATATTTTTTTTTAAGCTGCCTGTTTTCTAATTTTGTCACTTTACACACTGTTTAATAATATGTGGTATTTAGAATGCCGCCTTAATTATTTTGAGCAGCCATTGCCTGTATTTTCTTAGCACCTCCTTGGTTTTCTTACATGAACTCATCTGACAGGGAATGCAGCTTTTTTGTTTGCCCTCTCTGCATAGTAGACCGTCTAAGTCAGTGTTCTAACTAATCCCGGATGGTCTCTGAGCTACTGTTCTACCAGACTCAGTAGTTACGTGCTTCAGGAATTTTTCGGTAGAGTTGGTCCTGTTAGAAGACTCTTGGTGTCACCTTTGTAATCTTAAAAGCTGGTTCCTTCGCTGAGGCTCTTAATGTTTTGAAAATCTGATGCTATTTCCGCTGAAAAAAATTGGTAAGACTATTTTAAAAATTAAGGGAAGCCATTTAAGAAATGGAAAATTAATCGCAAACAACATTGGGTAGTTGTGACTTTCAGTTCTGTATCAGTTGAATGTTTGTGCTCTTCCCTGTGTATGTGGTGGTTCTATTTTTCTCCAATAAAACTTTTTATTAAAAAAAAATAAAGATAAGGGTATTTGCTGAAAAAAATTGGTAAGACTATTTTAAAAATTAAGGGAAGCCATTTAAGAAATGGAAAATTAATCGCAAACAACATTGGGTAGTTGTGACTTTCAGTTCTGTATCAGTTGAATGTTTGTGCTCTTCCCTGTGTATGTGGTGGTTCTATTTTTCTCCAATAAAACTTTTTATTAAAAAAAAATAAAGATAAGGGTATTTAATATGGTTTCAGTTAGATTTTGTCTGTTTTGCTGATACTATTAAGCAAGAAATAAACCTTCTATGCTTATACCATTCATTTCTACCACTCTGATTTGGCTTATAAAATAAAATTATTTAGTAATTACCTAATACTTGTTCTAACCCTGTTTTTATTATAGCAGATTTTCTTTAAACTAATGAAGGCCTCTACTGAATTTAATGACCCACTNTGTTCTAACCCTGTTTTTATTATAGCAGATTTTCTTTAAACTAATGAAGGCCTCTACTGAATTTAATGACCCACTATAATTGTCTTAGTTGCCTTTTTCTTAACTAATCAAATTGGTGACAGAATATAACCAAAAAGAGTGACAAAAATTTTGTAATCTTACTATAATACTGGAATTTGGTGTATGCCTTGTTAATATTGAACCACATCCAGTGGATTTTGTGACTGAAATGTACTTTAATGTACTTATCTAGTGGTGGGTTTACACCAAGAACCTAAGGTAATTCCAGCACTTCATTTGTATTATAAATTTGAATGTGGGTGAATACTGAATTAAATTTTTATTTCAGAAAGCATTGTGGTAATTAGTTTACTGGTGTATGTTGCATACCTGCTCATTGTGTAATTGTGTAAAAGCCTGACCTAAAGCATTTTCTTTATCATTGTACTAGATAAATAAAGGTACCAATACAGTCTTACAAAATAATGTGGTGGCTGGATTTGGAAGGGCTGGATACCGCATCGATGGTGAACCTTGTTCAGGTAAGTCTTTGGGTCATTAAAATTAAGAAATATCTTGTCCAAATTTATTAGAAATAAATAATTATTGTTTGTTAGTTGAATATGTAATATCACCTCTTCCTGGGCACTGAAAGAACTCAACAAACAAAATTTTTTCTATATAATATTGGGTTTAAAGAAAAATTAAAACCAATTTTCTTCTCCTCCTTCACCCATATCACTCTTCACACAGTGATATAACCCTTCCAAAGGGGAATCTGGCAAGAGCTACCACAATTTCAGAGGCATTTACCTTTGACTCAACATTTCTACTTCCTGTAATCTAACAGTTGCCTCTACAACAGTGAGAAAAAGCTTTGTGAACAAGATTATTCATCACTGCGTTGTCTGTACTGGCAGAAAGCTGAAAGCTACCCTGTGTCCAGTTATTGTGGGTTAGTTATAGAAAGCCAAACGGAACACTAGGCCCCGCTATAAAAGAAGGAAAAAGATGATGCATACCTATGTGTTAGCATGGAGAAATCACCAGGACATTCTAAAATGAAAAGTGGAGGTTGCAGAACAGTGACAGTGTGTGTAAAACTGTTTTGTGTATAGTATGTTTTGTGGAAGAAAGGGAAGAAAAGGCTATGTGTGGTCTATGAGGGCCTCTCAGTGCCTCAGATGGTTAAGACTCTGCCTCCAATGTGGGAGACTTGGGTTTAGTCCCTGGGTTGGGAAGATCCCCTGGAGAAGGGCATGGCAACCCACTCCAGTATTCTTGCCTGGAGAATTCCATGGACAGAGGAGCCTGGCAAGCTACAGTCCATGGGGTCACCAAGAGTCGAATATGACTGAGCAACTGACTAACACACACACACACACACACACACACACACACACACACACACACCAGTATATGCATTTACATAAAAAAAAACATTGAAAGTGTTAAAGCAAAAAAGTCATTGAAGGTAAGTAGGAACAGGGTGCCTGGTCACTTACTACTGTATAAATTTTTATAACCTCTTGACTTCTAAACCAGGTAAATTAATTATTGAATCAAAAAAATAGAATAAGAGAACTGCAGGCCTTACCTATTGAGAAACTTAGCTAAAGGAAATGGAATTTTCTCTGAAAAATGTATAGCCCTTCTACAGTTGATTTTTTTACATATCTGTAGTTATTTTTGAAATGTATTTGAGTAAGCATTTTTTCTATAAATTCAAAAAATATTGGACTTTAGCTAATTTTATTTTTGTGCAAAATACATTTTGAAGGACTAAAACAACTTTGGCACAGGTTTAACTGATTCCTTGATGTATGCTCCTTTTAAATATTGTAGTTCACAACAGCTTAAAAGTGGCTTTTCTTTGACTTAAAATTTTAAAACATAATTCTGTAAATTTTTTTTTGAAATGTTGTTGTGGGTTTGTTTAAATCAAAATATGACCTGTGAATATGAGTATTTTCTAATATGTATAATGCCATGTAATACATTTTTACTGACTGTGTTGATCTTCCTAAATAATTGGGAGTGTTTATAAGGAGGTTTTACATTTAAAGCAATTGAAAAGTGAGACATCACAAAGGAATTGAAGATTTAATTCCTGGGATGCAACGTCAATTTACGCAATTCATGTCCCAGACAAGCGAGGGGCTGGGAAGCTGGGAAAACAACTCTGACCCAAGTCGGTCCAGAGGTGAAGCCGTGCTTGTCCACAGGGCTACACTGTGCAGAAGCAAGGTGTAGACATGAAAACAGCTTCTTAGGGAGAAAACGAAACAGAAGTCAGGCAAACTGACCATAGGTGAAATGTCAGTCTCAAAGAAAGAAGGCAAAAGCAGTAGAAGATGGAGGAAGTGAGATCTTGGGGAAACCGGACAAGAGAGCTGGTACAATGTACAATTTAGGAGACAGTGCTCCTCTTTATAAGTGAAGTCACTCAGTCGTGTCCAACTCTTTGCGACCCCGTGGACTGTAGCCTACAGGCTCCTCCGTCCATGGGATTTTCCAGGCAAGAATACTGGAGTGGGTTGCCATTTCCTTCTCCAGGAGATCTTCCCAACCCAGGGATTGAACCTGGGTCTCCCGCATTGTAGGCAAACACTTTACCATCTGAGCCAGCAGGGAAGGAATCCTTATATTTATGCATGGCTAGGAGCGGGTGTTTAAGGTTACTACTCTGGTTTGTCCATAAGTAAAACTTTCATGAAAATCCACTTTAATTATCCTGTATATTAATCATGGATATAGCTTCCATTTATTGAAGCACTTTATTTGATTATTTCATTTCATTTTGAAACAACCCTGAATTAGGCATTAAAGATTTTTATATATGAGGAAACTGAAGTTATAAAATTTTAAGCATCTTTCCCAAGATCATGCATGCATTAATGCAAGAAATATTTGATGAGCACCTACCTCTTCATTACCTTCTAGGCTTTAGGAATCTGGCAGTGAAGGAGCTAGACACAGTTCCTTCTCTCATGAAGCTTATTTCTAATAGAAGAGAGGAGATGAATAATTCACAAATAAGTGGTAATGAAACATCAAAGTGAAAAAAATGTAATGCCATTTAAGTGACTTGAGATGCTACCTCATTTTGGGGTTTTTTTGTGTTTTATATATATATATATTTGTTTATTTATTTGACTCCACCAGGTCTTAGTTGCAGCATGTGGGATCTTTCAGTTGCAGTGTGCAGAATCTAGTTCCCCAACTGGGGCTTGAACCTCCTCCCTCTGCATTTGGAGCATGGAGTCTTAGCCACTGGACCACTAGGAAAGTCCCCCTGAAGTGGTACTTTGAATCAGGTTGTCAGAGAAAGCTTTTTAAGGAAGTGACTCTTAACTTGACAAAGGGATGATCAGAAGAAACCAACAACACTGATAGGCAACAAGTGCTATCATTGTATTTTTCAGTTTAGCCTTGTTTGAATCCAAACTTCATAATCTTTCTAAGGAAACTCATCTTTAATCAGATATAATAAGTTAAGGGTACTAACTCTAAGTCAAACTTTTGCAAATGAATATATNACTTGACAAAGGGATGATCAGAAGAAACCAGCAACATTGATAGGCAACAAGTGCTATCATTGTATTTTTCAGTTTAGCCTTGTTTGAATCCAAACTTCATAATCTTTCTAAAGAAACTCATCTTTAATCAGATATAATAAGTTAAGGGTACTAACTCTAAGTCAAACTTTTGCAAATGAATATATAATTATTCTGAGTAACAGTGAAGAGACAAATTAGATGAGAAAAATGCTGAGTAAAGTAAACCATAAATGGCTGAGCCATGCAAATATTTTATTATCTTGTTAAAACTTGAATCAGAATTATATATTAATTTTTGAAAAGAACTTCAACTTTAACCAATACTGCTTATAATTGTCATTTGATTCATAATGTTAATTCTTTGCTTCTCTATTTCCTTCAAAGGTCAGTCTAATTCTCTGGAAAAGTGGTTTGACAATGAAGCCCATGGAGGTTTATTTGGTATCTATATGAACCAAGATGGCCTTCCTGGATGTTCGCTTATACAGGGATTTACCATTTGGTCATGCTGGGATTACGGAATTTATTTTCAGGTAAGTGGATCCCCAAAAATGATTGTTTATTTTCTTTAATGATGGTATTCTGTACCGTGTAACCTACAAATTCTATTACAGACCACGGAGAGTGTGCATATCTACAACGTGACCCTGATTGACAATGGAATGGCCATTTTTTCAATGATTTACATGCCATCTGCTGTATCTTACAAGATTTCCAGTAAAACGGTGCAAATTAAGGTAAGAATTGAATGCAGCCACACAAAGCAGAAAGAACAGCTCTGAAGGGTAAAATTACTGAACACAAATGATTGTCTCGACTTCTTCGCCCTTCTGGTCATCCTCCTGCTTTTGTGCCCATCGTCTTCTGCCAGGAATCTCTCCATCCTTCCCTCTGCCCGCTCCTTCCCTCACCTCTTCTTGCTTATCACCTACTAATCTTGTCACAGTTAGTTTAATTTTCACTCACATTATGAAGTCTCCTGAACCCGCTTAGGTAGTTTTGACACTTTGTCCTCTTTTTTTTTGCTGCTGTTCCCTGCACAAATTCCTATCATAGAAACACAACATGCCATTATATATAATTATTTATATGCCTGTCTCCCCACTCCTGCTTTGAGTGTCATCCACTCAGGGTAGAAATCACATCTTTTGCATCTTGGTTCACTGATGATCCACTTCTCAAAGTTATATAGGTTGTGCTTTGCTACAGTAGAATTCAGTACTGTTTGTTGTCATATTGTTATTAAAGCTTACCCTTTGAACTTTTTAAAATAGAACTCCCTGATTGTTGGAAGTAGCCCTGAATTTAATTGCTCTGATGTCCTAACTAATGATGATCCCAATATTGAACTTTCTGCTGTCCATCGAAGTTCTAGACCTCCATCAGGTAAAGATTTTAGAACTTTTGATTTTGATTTTGGTTCCTAAGAGTGCATATTCAAATTTCATTGACTTTCTTCTTTTTATAAAAGGTGGGAGAAGTGGGATTTGCTGGCCTACCTTTTCTTCAGCACATAACATGGCGCCTCGGAAACCCCATGCAGGGATCATGAGTTATAATTCCATCAGTGGTCTTTTGGACATCTCAGGCAAGTTTAAACATAGTCTTTGAAAATCTACTCAATTAAGTTATGTAAAAACTATTTAGAATATAACTAGTAATTTCATTGTTAGTTAAAAAAAAATAATGATTAAAGTAATCTGCTCAATATGACAAGCAAAGAAACTGGACATCAGAGTCAGTTTCAAGAATGGTTACCTGGGGAGTTCCCTGGCAGTTCAGTGGCAGTTCTGCGCATGATGTGGCCAGAATAAGTAAAAAATGGTTCCCTGGCCAAATTGGTGTAAATATTAAAGAATTAACATTACATTTTCCTTCTCAAACAACAGAAAAGGCACTGGTATAATGATTTAATTTTACTTAGTTTCTCTAAATTGAAATGCCCTTTTGTATCATTTGGGTTGTATTTTATTAGAACCTTTTACAGTTGAAAAAATTTTAGTTCATAGAACTTAAATGTTTTCCCAAACTTCCACTGCTTTTTGCAGACCTAGAATTAGAATCAAGATCTCTTGACTTAAAAATCCACTGCTTTTTCACTGAACCAGGCTGCATCCTTAAAAATATAAAATAATTATAGACACATTCATATAGAAATATAGCAAGTATTTTCATTTTTCCCATTAAATACAGTGAGTCATCCTCTATTTCAGTTTAGCAAGTCTCCCTTTCATGAAAACTTTAACCAGTGTCGCCTCAAAGAAACCGGGTCAATAACTTAGACACCTAAGTTTTGACATACTATTTCTCATAATTTTAATTCCTAGAAATGCAGGACAAATTATCATCATTTGTCAGGACCAGAGTGAGGCTATAGTGAGGGTAAGTGTCAGGCCAAAGTGAGGATTAGGGTCAGACCCTAGTGAGCATGAGAGTCAGCCATAATGAGTATGAGAGTCTTGCAACAAGGCAGACGAGAGTCAGGCCATAGTGAGGACCAGAATCAGGTCCCATTGAGGAATCATTCAGGCTTTAGTGAGAAAAGGAGTCATGCCCCAGTGAGCCAAAGAATCAGGCTTCAGTGAGGAAAGCTTTCAGGCCGTAGTGAGGCATAGAGCAAGGCATTTGCTAGGCAAAGAATCAGGCCATAGAAAGGACTAGTGTCAGGCTCTAGGGGACGAGTTTCAGGCCATATTGAGGACAAGAGACAGGCTGATTGAGGACCAGAGTTGGACCACGTGAGAACAGACTCAGGGCCCATTGAGGAGCACAGTCAGTGCATAGTGAGGACAGAGTTGGGGAAATGGTGAAAATTTGTTTCATGTTTTTAGGAATTAAAATTATGAGAAATAGTATGTCAAAACAAAAACAGATGTCTAAGTTATTGACCTGGTGACTTTGTTGATGGGCTTCCCTGGTGGCTCAGCTGGTAAAGAATTCGCCTGCAATCTGGGAGACCTGGGTTCGATTCCTGGGTTGGGAAGATCCCCTGAAGAAGGGAAAGGCTACCCACTCCAGTATTCTGGCCTAGAGAATTTCATGGACTGTGTAGTCCATGGGGTTGCAAAGAGTCAGACACGACTGAGCGACTTTCAGTTTATAATGTGGATAGCCTCGGTAAAAATTGCTTAACGTGCCACATAGGTTTAAGACCAATAAAGGATATCTGCATAGTGTATCAACAGCATCTACTGCTGCAATATTTTGTTTATATTATTCTACAAGTTTATATTCATGTATATGCAATATTTTCTTAAAAGAAAATGTAATCAAGCAGGGTAGTAGATAGCACATAGCTAATCTGAGCATTTTTTGGAGCCACTTTTTACTGTTTTAAGTTTTGAGTAATGAAATTTTAAGTGCGAAAGAGCTTGTTTTTTGATCCGATCAGTTTTATCTTTGGACCACATAATATTTGCAGTAAAACCAAGGGAGCAATAGTGTTTCAGTTATCCTTTTCTATCAGCTCATGATTCTGTGGCTTGGCAATCTAGGTTTTGTTCAGCTGAGTAGTTCTGCTAATCTTACCTAGGACTGTTCACTGAGCTACTATCATTTTACAAGATGTCTTCGGGACTGGTTAGTCCGGGATAGTTTCACTTCCGTGTCTGGTGATTGGTGCTGGCCCTTGATGGGATAGTGGGAATGACTGAGCCAAACATCTCCTAGGCTTATTCACCTGCTGATAATCACAAAATTACCCCAAAGTACCAAGAGAGTGAGCCCTCATGTGCAAGCTCTTTTCAGATCTGTTTATGCTACACTTGTCCCATTGTCTAAAGCAAATCACAGAGAAAACATGCCAAGTTCAGAGAAAATACAAGAGAAGACTATCAGTGGTGTGGATTTGGTCCACAAATAGTGGTGGCCTGACCACGGGCTTCCCTGGTGGCTCAGAGAGTAAAAAGTCCGCCTGCAGTGCAGGAGACTCGGGCTTGATCCCTGGACCAGGAGGATCTCCTGGAGAAGAGAATGGCAACCGTCTCCAGTAGTCTTGCCTCGAGAATCCCAAAGACAGAGGACCCAAGTGGGCTACAGTCCATGGGGTTGCAAAGAGTCAGACATGACTGAGCGACTAACACTTATCTGACACGTAAGAGCTCCTTGTTCAAGGTAGTGTTAAACGATATGTTTGGTGCAATAGATTTGAAACAAAACTGATTCGACACTTTCTCTACAGCAGCTAATGATTTTCCTATTATTTTTGTTTTAGATACAACGTTTGTTGGATTTAAAAATGTTTGTTCAGGTGAAACTAATGTAATATTCATTACTAACCCTTTAAATGAGGATTTACAGCATCCAATTCACGTGAAGAACATACAGCTGGTTGACACTACTGAACAATCACAAATATTTATCCACAGGCCTGATGTAAGGTAAAATATGTGGAAATTAAGCTGCTTCTTCCCTGTCATCACAGTTTTCCATTGTTTTATTTCCCTGCCATAGACCTGAGAAAGTTGATGTATTCAAAGTAACTGTTCATGTCTATGAAATTTTAATTGGCATTATGAAAGTGTCTAATATATCTATGCCTTCAGGTAAGTTGAAGAATCTAGGCCTTATTATGTATATTTTCTCATGCTTTTCTGCTTGTGTATCATAAATAGCACCATCTTTAAACATGAAAGATAACAGACCGAGTCCAAAGTGTATTTGTACATTGAGATCTCTCCATTAATAGTCATCAGAAATGAAAATCATGTCTATCATTTCTTCTCTTTTCCTTACCTCTTTCATTTCCTTTTGCTTTCCAAATATCTTATTATATGCACCACAGTGTATATTTGGAATTTAAATGAGAGTCATTATAATCATTGTGATTGAGAATATGCAGAAACTTTGAATGATAATTTTTTTTAAAATCACAAAGGTTAGTTGGTGTCAGAATATTTCTAGAAGTTGAACCACTTAGATCCTAAGTCCTGAAAGAATATAGCCAATAACTGCTATTCTTCATAAGATGGACAGACCAGGAATTTAGATATAAGAAGCTACTGGAGGAAAGAAAATTTCCATTAGAGCTCTTTGACCATTTTCAGTACTGAGAGAAGACAAGAAATAATGCTAATTAGATAGACATCTTTTCAGAGAAATGTATTTCATAACTAGTTTGATTTCATCTGATCTTATTTTGATGAAAACCTGGTATCTCCTCAATAATTGTTATACCAAAGTGTTTTTTGGCTCACTGGAGGCTCTCCCCTCCTAATAGCTAATAGGAGCTAATAGCTCCTATTTAGTTATCATTGAATCTTTCAGATTTCATATATAACTTTAATATCTAGGTCATGGAGAAAATATTATGTTTTAAAATATATCTTTGAATTCTGTGCTTTTATTGGGATACTGTTGGCACAATCCCAGATCCCTTTTACTAGGTAGCTCATCCAGCCCTCAAATGCTCTAAATGTTGGCCAGTAATGACCTGCATTTGCCTGCTTTTCCAGAAGATTATTCAAACAGGAGTAGCTCTAAGAGCCTAAAGCTCTCCCTACTACCATCTTCTTGCAGTCCATAGAAAAATAATTAATTTATACAAGAAGAGGTAGAACCCCTCTGGGTGTAATTCATGATCCAGAGGTTCTCTTGAGATCAGATTGAAGCTGGTATGTAGACCATAGTTGTCCCCCTTTTCTTTCCCTTGCTGTATATGGCTTCTTGCCTTTCCTCTTCTCTCCTTTCTCATTGAGAACTCTCTTTATAACTCACTTGAACAAAAATCCACATCTCAGGTTCTGTTTCTTTGGAACCTGAAGTAAGATGGAGCCTACACTATAAGAGTGCCACTGGGCACTCTTTTCACAGACTTGCTCACAAAAACTGCACACACTGGAACACAAAGAACACATAACCTACAGAAATGTTTATTCAAAACATCTCCAAAACTAATAGAGTAAGGAATAGTTTATAGTTTCACATCTTTTTTAGCAAAAAGCTCAGGTCTACTAGATAGTATTTTGTTGCTATAACTCTGGAATAAATTTTATTTCCCCATTGTATGTATCATATAGTGTAAGTATACTGTATACCATGTATATACAATGTCTAGTACATTGCAAATTAAGCAGCCATTTTTATTATTATACCTCATAACAGTCAACACTCCAGGTGGCTCAAGATGAAAGCGGAATACTGTCTATGATTGAAGTGCATGATGGGATTATAGTATTTCATCTCTTATGGTTTGGATATCTACAGAATGGTTATTAAAATATGTAGTGTAAAAATTATAATTTAAGTATATCTGCTTGTATATACATAGACAAAAGCCTATGAGAATATATACTAATCTATAATTGTTGATGAGCCTAAAAAGTTGGGATAGAAAGGTGAAGTGGACTGAGCTTTTATTAAGGATTTACTTTATAGGAAACATGCAGTACATTTATAATTCTTTTTTATTTTTATTTTTTTTTATTTTTTTTGTATTTATTTATTTTTTTACACGAACTCCCAAACATGAACCCCCCTCCCACCTCCCACCCCACATCTTCCCTCCAGATCATCCCCATACACCAGCCCCAAGCATCCTGCATCCTGCATTGAACATAGACTGGCAATTCATTTCTTACATGATAGTATACATATTTCAATGCTATTCTCCCAAATCATCCCTCCCTCTCCCTCTCCCTCTCCTTCTCCCTCAGAGTCCATAAGTCCGCTCTACACATCTGTATCTCTTTTGCTGTCTTGCATACAGGGTCCTCATTACCATCTTTCTAAATTCCATATATATGTGTTAGTATACTGTATTGGTGTTTTTCTTTCTGGCTTACTTCACTCTGTATAATTGGTTCCAGTTTCATCCATCTTATTAGAACTGATTCAAATGTATTCTTTTTAATGGCTGAGTAATACTCCATTGTGTATATATACCACAGCTTTCTTATCCATTCATCCGCTGATGGACATCTAGGTTGTTTCCATGTCCTGGCTATTATAAACAGTGCTGCAATGAACATTGGGGTACATGTGTCTCTTTCTATTCTGGTTTCCTCGGTGTGTATGCCCAGCAGTGGGATTGCTGGGTCATAAGGCAGTTCTATTTGCAATTTCTTAAGGAATCTCCACACTGTTCTCCATAGTGGCTGTACTAGTTTGCATTCCCACCAACAGTGTAAAAGGGTTCCCTTTTCTCCACACCCTCTCCAGCATTTATTGCTTGCAGACTTTTGGATCGCAGCCATTCTGACTGGTGTGAAGTGGTATCTCATTGTGGTCTTGATTTGCATTTCTCTGATAATGAGTGACGTTGAGCATCTTTTCATGTGTTTGTTAGCCATCCGTATGTCTTCTTTGGAGAAATGTCTATTTAGTTCTTTGGCCCATTTTTTGATTGGGTCGTTTATTTTTCTGGAATTGAGCTGTATAAGTTGCTTGTATAATTCTTAAAGAACCATTAAAAAGAAGAAAAGGAAGGGAAAAATATAAAGACTTCCCTGCCAACACAAGGATTTTATATGTCTGCGCTACTGAGTAATTTACCTACTCTTTGAGCAGTGTTAGTATATTTTGAGCAATGCACAAATATGAAATGTATCATTCAACAAAATATAAAATAGCAAAATGGAATTCTGATTTTTTTCTCACAATTATAAATTGTCCTTTTGAAATGTTAATGAATTCATAATAATAGACCAAATCAATATGATGGGAAAGCAGGTCTCATTACAATCTTAATTATATATGCTACTTGGTCCCACTTTGAATCCTTTCTGAAATAAGATTCAAACAAACAATGTTGTGGTACTTTAATCAAATATGCAAGTATATTCTAATGCTCTCCAGAAATAGGGAGTTTATACTAAATCTAAGTATTTATGCATTTCACCTTTTCTCCACAGTAAGGTGAATCCATCAGATTGTATAGATATGGTTTGTGATGCCAAAAGGAAATCTTTACTTAGAGATATGGATGGCTCCTTCCTGGGGAATTCTGGTTCAGTAATACCTGAAGCAGAATATGAATGGAATGGAAATAGCCAGTTTGGAATTGGAGACTATAGAATTCCTAAGGTGATGCTCACATTCCCAAATGGAAGTAGAATTCGTGTCACTGAAAAAGCACCTTATAAAGGTTTGTTGGATCTTATTCTGTTAGTCTTCAGGTTCATGGAACAAAACACATCTTTTATTTTTAATGATTGATGTACTCTAATATATATTTTGTACTTATTAATCATATGTACAAGCAAAAATTAATATGTGAATGCTTTTGTAAGGAGATTCTGTTTCATTTATAAATGTGTTTTCTACCATTTCCAGGAATCATTAGAGATTCAACCTGTAAATACATTCCAGAATGGCAGGGCCATTGGTGCTTTGGGATGGAATATGCAATGATGGTTATCGAAAGCCTGGATTCTGACACAGAAACTCGAAGACTCTCCCCGGTGGCTATAGTGAGCAGTGGTTATGTTGATCTCATTAATGGTAGGTATTCAATGTAAATCAACTAGAGTTACTCAAAGCATTCACTCTTTATTACATTCATGGACATATCTCATAAATTATCTATCACAAAGAACTAGCAAACATCTGAACTTCCGTGCCTTCTGAATTTAAGAAAGATCTAAGGAAGGGAAGAGACTTGACTCTTCAGCAGTACCCCTCCCATTAGAAAGCTGGCAATGACTCCAAACTGACTGTTAAAAGAAGAGCAAGAAGATTATGCCTTGAGTGATCTTTATAGGTATGAATGTGGCATAAATACATTTAAGAAAAAATTGATCTGAATGTCTGCAAAAAAAAACCCAGTTTTCTTTACATAAATTAAAAAACTGATAATGTGATATTTGTAATACTTGAGAAGGAACAGTATCAACCTACACCTTTCAAAGAAGGCAATGGCACCCCACTCCAGTGCTCTTGCCTGGAAAATCCCATGGATGGAGGAGCCTGGTAGGCTGCAGTCCATGGGGTCGCTAGGAGTCAGACATGACTGAGCGACTTCACTTTCACTTTCACTTTGGAAGATTTAATCTTGAATCGGTGTGTTGTGAGGTTTTTTGTTTAGCTTTGGTTTTTCTCCATCCTGATTTCTCTGACTATGAAGACTATCTTGTCAAGCTCCAGAGTCTAGGTCCCTTCCATTCTGGTCCTTGTTGGCTCTCGTGTAATGAAAGGCAGTGGTCTCCTGAGGATTCAGATCAACTCTAGTGTCCAAGAGTTTTTGAATAAACAGGTGAAGTTCTAAAAGCTACTTAAAACAGATGGCAAAGACTCATTGTACATCCCTGGGGCACCCCACTCCAGTATTCTTGCTTGGAAAATCCCATGGATGGAGGAGCCTGGTAGGCTAGAGTCCATGGGGTCACAAAGAGTCGTACTCGACTGAGCGACTTCTCTTTCACTGTCAATCATGCTTTTAGAGTCTTTGAAATGCTGAAGGGGCACATAACCAGGATCAGAAAGACCTCTCTGTCCTGACAATGTGACAACATATACCAGAATATTCTGAAATTCCCAAAATAGCCAATACCCTACAAGTTCATTTTTTTAACTTGTTGAAGAGACTAGAATGAGCTATGTCAGCTACATGATTTTAACTCGCTCCACAATTCTGCTCCGACATATAATCTGCCTGGTTTCTATGACCTACAGTCAACCCAGTTTCAAATTCTACCTTTCAGATTTTATAAAGCAGAGAAATCATGGAAAGAATTTTAGACCAGTAAGTGACTAATGAAGAGGTTTACAAATTGCTATGTTTTATATGGGGAAAGATTTTATTCTATTTATTTTTATATTTTGCTTTTCCTGAAAGGCAATACAAGTTTTCCATTTATAATAGTGATATGACATTTCTCTTTTAAATAAATTTTTAAAAGTCACTGTCTAAGGGTAAAGAACCCACCTGCCAATGCAAGAGACATGAGATGTGTGTTTGATCCCTGGATTGAGAAGATCCCCTGGAGGAGGGGATGGCAACCCACTGCAGTATTCTTGCCTGGAGAATCCCATGGACAGAGGAGCCTGGCAGGCTACAGTCCATAGGGTCACAAAGAGTTGGACACAGCTAAACTGACTTAGCACACATGCACATCAGTTTAATGAGAATATAGTTTAATGATAAATAATAGCAATGTGGCAAAAATTACGACAGTGTTAGAAGGATTATTGAAGCTTGGGATGTCTCTACTAGGTGGAAAGAAAAATTCCAAGATAAAATTAGTACATACCACTAAAGTTTCCCTCAATTTTATTTGTTTTTAAAATATGGCTTATGTTACTCTAAATTTTCCATTTTATGTATAGAAATGTTTGTGTCCAAAACACACAAGGAAGGTTTATTTAAAAGCAGAATTTATGTTTTCATTTTTTAATATAAATTTATTTATTTTAATTGGAGACTAATTACTTTACAATATTGTATTGGTTTTGCCATACATCAACATGAATCCACCAGGGGTATACATGTGTTCCCCATCCTAGGATTTATGTCTCTAATGCTAAGGAATATGTTATGCTCTATTTGAACTTCAGAAGTTTATATTGGTGTAAAATTCAATCGAAGTTCAGTTATAAGTATTGATAATTCCAAGCAAGCTAGGAAATTGAGCAAAACTAATGAATAAATACATCAAGAAAATTCATCATTCCATATCTCATTGCTGTATATATATATAATCCCAGCCACTTTAAAACTGAAGTGCAGTAGAGAAGTTTTCTTACAAGTCACGTTACGTGTGTTCTGGAAATGTCTGGATTCAGGTGAAATTGTCCACTTTCTTTTGGCTTTTGAGAGAGTTTAATGGAGTGTTATTTTTCACATTTCTTCTGTTTATGTATGATGTTGACCCTCCAATAGTACCTATCCTCATTAACAAAAATATTAAAATAACAAGAGGAATGTTAAAGGCAATAAAAACACACTTAAAATTTTGTCAAGTTAACAGATTAACTGATGGACAAATGGGTGTGTGAAACAATGACTACATCAGTGATTTGGACATTCAAATGTATATGTTTTCTAGGTACAAGCAAATTAGCTCTGTTAGAGTGTATTTCTCAATAAATGGTTTGAGGAAGTTGGTTCCCACCCAAAGTCACATTTGATGGGAGAAACAGGAGAAAGCATCAAGCATTTTCTTCCTCACTGTGGGGCCCGGACTCAAACGTGATTATTAAAATAAATATATAAGTAAATCTGCTGTTTCCTTTAATAGCCTTCCAATGCAGATCCTCAACATATTAATTTACCTTCTGACCCTGGGCTGTCTAAAAGTAAGGATAGTAGAGAGGGAGTTGCTTCCCTGCCTTCCTTTTCAAAAAAAAAAAAAAGAAGTTTCCATGTAACCCGTTGTTGTTTGTTTAAAGTCCGTCAGGAGCCTTTATTTGCTGGCTGCACTGGGCCTTTGTTGCCAAGCACAGATTTTTGTTGCTCTGCCTGGGCTTTCTCTAGTTGCAGCGAGCGTGGGCGACTCTCTAGTTGTGGTGCCCAGATTCCCTGTTCAGGTGGCTTCTCCTGTTGTGGAACACAGGCTCCACGGTGCACAGGCTCAATAGTTGTGGGACACGGGCTTATCCTCCCAGACCAGGGAACACATCTGTGTCCCCCACATTAGCAGGTGGGTTCTTAACCACTGAACCACCAGGAAAGACCCCTGCCTTCTTTTTTAAGGCAAAGCTTGAAAAATAGCTTAGATCACTGAATGGACGGGTGGATGGATAATGGCTGTAAATGCTGAACTTGAATACAGTTATACTTCGGGCTTTGCACTAGGAATATTCATAATACGGAGCATGAACTTTCATTTGTGTGGATGTAGGCCCACAGGATCATGGCTGGTGTGCCGGGTATGCATGCCAGAGAAGACTGTCCCTGTTTCACAGCATCGTGGCTCTGGGCAAATCTTACGAGGTCTACTTCACAGGCACCAGTCCTCAGAATCTTCGACTGATGTTGCTTAATGTTGACCATGACAAGGTAAGGCAAAATAGAATTAATTTCTTATTTTATTATTGGTTCCAGGTGTACAGCAAAGTGATTGATTCAGTGGTACATACACATGTGTCTATCTGAAACTAACACAACACTGTTAACCAACTAGACTCCAATATAAAATAAAAAATATTTTAAATAAATGAAGTAATTATTGATAGATATGTAAAAAATAATAAAAATTATTTCATTTATTGACTTTGTCAAGAAATGTACTTTGTCATTCAGTAATTCTATGAAGATTATTTCTGTTCCATTATTTTGAAGTAATTTATTTTAAAAAGTCTAAAAACAAACAAACAAAAAGAATTACCGGGGAATCCCCTGGCAGTCCAGTGGTTTAGACTCGAGGTTTCTACTGCATGGGTCGGGGAACAAAGATCCAGTATGCCATACAGTGTGGCCAGAAAAAAATAATGAATAAACTTAAAAAATCAAAGGCTTAAAAAAAAGAGTTATTGGTGTTAGTTGCATATATTTCTATGCGCTAAAGACTTTACTTCCTTCCCTGTCCTCTGGAACAACATCGGCCTTACAGCTCCTTTTCAGGAACCAGTAGGGTACCACTAAGAATACTGTGAATCCAGACAGCTTTATCAGCCTGAGAGCACACAGGAGTCCCAACACCTCTCCACATATGCACTGGCTTGTGCTGCTACAGCTGAGGTGTGACAGTGAGCCCTATGATTTGTGTGATTAGTAAGCACACCTCAACTTTTCCATAAAAACAGCATGCATCTAAAACTGGCCCCTTAGGATTATATTGTCATCCTTCCATGCTGCTATTATTTATATATGTCAGAAATACACCTTTGCAACTTACTTCAGAGATCACAACACATTATCTAAAATATCTTCAATAATGTCAGCTCTTGGCTGTAAAATGAGTTCAGCTGGGAGAATTAACTTTAGGCTATGGCAGTGGGAAAAGAGTATGAGGTTAAGTAGAAGTCTCATATTATAGATTTTTTTTCTGAGAGTATGAGACTCAGAAGTCCCAGAGTATCAGGAACTGATGCTCATCAGTAATGAGTATGAGACGAGGCAGAGAGAGGAGTAAGGAAAGGAGACACTTGAGAATGGCGAGAGCATTTCCATCCTTTCAGCTGCTCAAGGTAAAACTTTGGGATCATTCTTTATTCCTCTCTCTCTCACATTCCTCATCTAGCCCATCTGCAAATCCTATTGAGAGTGCCTGCAAAATGTCCAGGATCTGGCCACTCCTCACCTCCAGTGCTTCTATCCAGCTTGAGCCAACACTATCTCCTCCCTGGAGTAAGGCATTTCCCCCCCAACTCCTCCTCCTGCTCTGCCTTTGCCCCCTCTGTGGTCTGTTGTCAGTAACAGAGCTCAGAAACCACCAAGATACCTTCAAAAACACAGATCAGAGCAGGCCACGCCTGTGCCCCAAACCCTGCAGTAATTTCCCCATTGTCTGCGTACAAGAGCCAGAGTCCTCACAATGGTCTACAAGGCACCTGAGAATCTCCCCCACCCCTTAGCACTCTGACTGCTCCTCCAGCCATGCTGGGCCCCTTGCTATTCCTCGCCACACCAGACATCTTACCGTCTGGGCCTGCGTTTCCGATGATGGTAAGTCTGCCTGGAACATTCCACATTCTACTCCCAGCTTCCTCAACTCTCATTCTCCTTTGTAGGCCTACCCTGACCAACCCCTCCCTGCTGGCTCACCCAATTAGTCAGACTCTGATCTACCTTTCTTTTTTTTCTATGGCACTTCTCACCTTTTAACATGCTTCATACTCTAATTTTTATTATTTTTATTATTTATTGTCTCTCCCTATTCTAGAATGTAAGTTCAAATAGGGCGAGGACTTTTGAAAGTTCCTAAAATAGTGTCTAAATCAGACAGGGAGAGGACTTTTGAAAGTTCCTAAAATAGTGTCTAAATCAGACAGGGACTCAATTTTTTCAGTGAAAGAGAATATTTACATGTAGCTTATTAGATTTCTTGTAAATTCTGCCCCACCTTTGCAAAAGCCAAGTCTCCTTACTTTATCTGATAGCATGAAATATGGGGAATGAACATGAAGGATGACCCACACTTAATCAAGATAGTTATTTTGACTGATTTTTTTTTTAATCTTACTAACAAAATTTTCTCAGAGACGAGCAGTGTTTTCAGCATAAAGTACCTAATTTCGTGTGGTTGCTTTGTACAGAAGAGCATCGCTCATGCTCCCGTTTCCCTTGCCCCTGGAGTTGAAAGCCTGTGTTGAACGTCATCTTTTAAAGAAATTCTTTCTTTAATTTAGAGGTTGTCCTCTAGTATTTTTTCTTACATCGCATTCTTTCCTATGAATACACGCATGCTCAATCGCTCAGTCATGTCTTACTCTTTGAGACCCTATGAACCGTAGCCCACCAGGCTTCTCTGTCCATGGGATTTCCCAGGCAAGAATATTGGATTGGGTTGCTGTTTCCTTCTCTAGGGGATCTTCCTGACCCAGGGATCGAAACCGTCTCTTGCTTCTCCTGCATTGTCAGGCAGATTCTTTACCACTGCACCACATGCGAAGCCCTTTCCGTGAATTCACACACACCTTGCATGCCTGCATGCATGCTGAGTTGCTTCAGTCATGTCCAGCTCCTTGCAATCCCATGTTGAATGTAAATCTGTTTAAAGTTTTTAGTTTAGTATTTACCCTAAATCCATAAAACTTTGTTTTAATATTCTACGGAAGGCATGTATAAAAGAATATTTTCGAAGTGCTAAATTCTAAGTGTTCTGTTTCATTGTTCTCTTTAGATGTAAAAATGTTGTTTATTTTTAATAGGCTGTTCTGGTAGGAATTTTTTTCCCCACACGTCAGCGTTTGGATGTCTATGTGAACAATACACTGGTCTGCCCCCAGAATACAGTGTGGAACTCCCAACAGAAATATTGTGAACTTACTAGACAACTGTATACAGGTATTTGCTCAGAAAAATACAGCATACATTGTATATGTACTTAATGGTGTATAAAATTCTTCATAGTGTTTCATTATTAACATTTTTGGTTCCTTAGCCCTTGACAAATACAGAGAAAATAAATGTTTATCCATGGTCTACCATACACTAAGATGTGTTTGTTTAGAACATGTGTGCCCTGAAAGATCCCTCCTGATGGAATTCTTGTCTATCTGCACACCTGCAGATAAAAGTCTGTGTGTACATGGCTATTCCTTTGCCCTGGGAACATTTATATGCTACACATTTAGTTCAGTTATTCCTGCGTACAGAAGAGATTTCACTTAGAATTTTTACCCTATGTTTGCTTCACTTCTCTTTCGTAGAGGTTAGAACCTAACTGCATTGGTAGTCACCAGAAGTATTGCCGAGAAAGTTAGCATAACAGCAGTTGAACACTGTGAAGTAAATATGTGAAATAAACTCTGGATTTAAAGGAAATATATGAAAGAAGCTGGCTTGAGCATTTACCAGTTGCAAAACTGGGATTTATCTCTGCTCCTGGAAGTTTTTTTGTTAAACAAGGTCCTAATAAGGCCAGTCCACTCCTTTCCCCATCATATTTCAGTTGCACCCTCAATCTTGGTTAATGATTACATCAATGTGTGCTGTTGATCATAATAGAAGCTAGACAAGAGAGTATGAATGAATGACCCATAATCATTACTGTCTGTGAAGCAAGTCCTACTTCTACTAATATGAATAGCTGCTGTTCCCAGAGACGTTGCCATGTGTCAGGCACTGTGCTAAGTGCTTTGTATATAATAACTCGCTGTTCCTATGTCCTAATGATAACCCTCTGAGGTAGGCACAGATGAGTAAACTGAGACACAGGGCGGTGAAGTAATTTGCCAAGGTCTCTGTCTTAGCTCAGGCTGCCATAACAAAATGCCATAAACCAGATGGCTTAAAAACAGAAATTTTTTTTTTTACTATTCTGGAGGCTGTGAGATCAGGATACCATTACGGTCTGGTTCTGAATATTTGCAGATAGTTGCCTTCTCATTGTAATCTCAGGTGGCAGGGAGGGGCTGGGGAGAGAGCGTGAGCTCTCTGGTGTCCCTTCTTATAAGGGCCTTAATTCATCATGAAGTCCCTACCCTCACGTCATCTAAACCTAATTACTTCACAAAGGCTTCATCTCGAAATCCTGTCACATTGCGGGTTATGGCTACCATACATGAATTTGAGTGGGGGAACACAATTCAGTCCAGAGCAATATCAAAGCTGGTAGGGGCAGCACAAGGTACTGAACACATAGAGTCTAGCTGTATACCCACACCCTTTGTTATGCTCCATGGCCTCCTTGTAAACTAGGAGAGTCAGTGTTATTTTTACATACAAATGATTGCACCTATTTACAGCTTAATTTTTATAAATTTTAACTCTTTAAAAAAAAACACAATACTTTTGATACAATGTACTCTATCATTCAAGTCAAGGAAATAGAAAGAATATCAACAGGCAGAATTTAATAAATTGGTGACAGGGAATTGATTACAGAAGTCTGCAAAACAGTACCACCACTGCCCTTTTAGAAAATTTTTTTCTGAAATAACATTGTTTTTAGACAAACATTTTGCTTTGACACTTGGAATGAGAAATAATATCCCTGTATTATGACTGTACATATCTCTTTAGGTTGCCCAAAATGTGAAGACATGAGAAAGTTACCTAGAATAAGTGATAAATGCATCTCTAATGGTAGTTTGAGAACAGCTTCAATTTATAATACAAAAGCACAGCCTTCAGATTCATGGAATGTTTAAGGCAAATTGCAAGTAGAACTAATACTAGTAGATGTTCAAAAATATATAGTAATAATGAAATGGCTTATTAATACCATTGTTATGAATGTCTATTATGTTAGTAAGAAATAATCCCTTTTTTCTAAGATTCTAATTTCTTTTCCTCAGTATGCCCCACTATGAAATGTGGTAAGAAGCTTCATACCACATTCCAGTATTATTGTACAGTCAGACTTTGTGTTCAATATGTGTTAGTGGATTTATTACTTCTTGGACATTGTTTATACTATGCCCTAAAATCACATATATACTTATTCATTACATATATAGGTATATATAATCTCAATCACTTTTACAAAAATTCAGTGCCCTAGAAGAATTTGTTTTGCATTAACTAAAGGGTTTTCAGTCTGAAATGTAAACTTGTGTTATTGATGTGAGATCCTTCTGAGATGTTTTCTTATAAACTTCACTTATAGTATATACTTTTGTCCTTAGTAAAAATAGAAGCACTGAATCATCAATTTTCCTTAAGAGCTGGTGTAGAGCACTACATAAACTAAATTGCTATTAAAGTTAAATTTACATTTTTTAATTACAAAATGCCTTTGGTCAAGGCTTTAAAATTCTGAAAATATAAAGAGTATTGTAAGTACAACATAGATTTCTAGTTTATAATTAGATTTTATTTATCATTAGTATGTGTATAGCTAGTTGTTTTTTAAACTAAATTTAATATATAATGATTATTAATGGTATTATTTTAAAAATTAACTACTTTTGCATGTCAGTTCTATAAATGTTTTTGCTTTTAATATGCACATTTTCCTGTGAAAGAATGATAATATTGAACTTTTTCAGAATTTCATACATTTAAACAAATATTAAATACTGCATGGTAATTATGATAATATAAATAAATTTAACTGTGCTTTTTTCCTTTATAGAGCAATTACTTCTTAACCTGAATTCCACTGTCCTCGGTGAAAACTACTTTGATAGAACCTACCAGATGCTTTACCTTTTGGTTAAAGGAACTATACCTGTTGAAGTTCATACCACTGCAGTCATATTTGTCTCTTTCCAATTGCCTGCTGTAACAGAGGATGACTTTTATAGCTCTCATAATCTGGTTAGAAATCTTGCCTTGTTCCTAAAGATACCAAGTGACAAAATCCGTGTCAGCAAAGTAATACGAGGGGAGAGCCTGCGGAGGAAGAGATCCATGGAGCTCACAGTTGAACTGGAGATTGGTGATCCTCCCCCTCAGTTCATAACCAATGACACCACAGGTATGAAAAGCAGACACCTGAGAAAGGGTAAAGTCATTACCAAAACCACATCCATAAATAACACTATTGAGACTTGATAAGCCAGGCCTCGGGAGATCCCACCAACCCCACATCCTGAACCCTCTAAGGACCTGGAAACCCTTTTCTCTGCTCTACTCCTGTAATCCCAAATTATTTTCAATTATGAAGAAACTTCAACCTCTATTTTGTTATTGTAGCAATTCATTACTTCCACAATAGGATCTGACCTAACGTAAGATCCAAAAAATGACCTAAAGAAGTGACCTTATAGTTGAGAGATTCAGGATGAAAAGAGTTGGTCAATGAAGTGGGTGGTAAGAATACTGGAGCAGAGGAAATAGGTAGGGAGAGTTTAGTCCAATTGAAGAACTGGAAAGGACCCAGAAGATCTGCAGCAGAAGGCTCCAGGAGGAACAAGCTGCTGGAGACGAGGCTGAGAGGTAGACAGGTGCTAGATCGTGGGAAACCAAAAGAGGTTCTCCTCTTTGTAAGCCAAGAGAAAGGACAGTAGGGGTCGTCCTAAAGGAGATAAATAAACCCTGGAGATTCTGAGAGGTGGAGTAGTAGGTTGGATTTCTAAAGTCATCTATTTACCCTAATAAGTGCAAATGTGCAAGAATATGTCCTGTCTTTCATTTCTGTGAATGACCTAATCAGCCTTGCTAGCCATCACCCCTTTCTCTGTCCCTCACTCACTATACCCTATTTTCTAGGCATCAGAGATAAAAATAAGCTCAGCTATTCTGTCAGAGGTAACTTTGGTGGCTTAAATTATGGTTTCCTTAGGCTGACTCTGGTTGAGCATTTGGGTAAATGTTCAGACCTTCAGGTTTGGTTCCTCTGCATCTTTCCAAGTTGGTATCTGAATGACAAGGGGCTTTCTTGACCTCAGACCTTCCCGTTGCCCTCTAGTCCTCATAGTTTCTGTGACAGGGTGAGTGGTCTTCTCTGCTCTGCCCGAACCTCTCTGTGGTGCAACTGAATTTATGACTGTACATATCTCTTTAGGTTGCCCAAAATGTGAAGACATGAGAAAGTTACCTAGAATAAGTGATAAATGCATCTCTAATGGTAGTTTGAGAACAGCTTCAATTTATAATACAAAAGCACAGCCTTCAGATTCATGGAATGTTTAAGGCAAATTGCAAGTAGAACTAATACTAGTAGATGTTCAAAAATATATAGTAATAATGAAATGGCTTATTAATACCATTGTTATGAATGTCTATTATGTTAGTAAGAAATAATCCCTTTTTTCTAAGATTCTAATTTCTTTTCCTCAGTATGCCCCACTATGAAATGTGGTAAGAAGCTTCATACCACATTCCAGTATTATTGTACAGTCAGACTTTGTGTTCAATATGTGTTAGTGGATTTATTACTTCTTGGACATTGTTTATACTATGCCCTAAAATCACATATATACTTATTCATTACATATATAGGTATATATAATCTCAATCACTTTTACAAAAATTCAGTGCCCTAGAAGAATTTGTTTTGCATTAACTAAAGGGTTTTCAGTCTGAAATGTAAACTTGTGTTATTGATGTGAGATCCTTCTGAGATGTTTTCTTATAAACTTCACTTATAGTATATACTTTTGTCCTTAGTAAAAATAGAAGCACTGAATCATCAATTTTCCTTAAGAGCTGGTGTAGAGCACTACATAAACTAAATTGCTATTGAAGTTAAATTTACATTTTTTAATTACAAAATGCCTTTGGTCAAGGCTTTAAAATTCTGAAAATATAAAGAGTATTGTAAGTACAACATAGATTTCTAGTTTATAATTAGATTTTATTTATCATTAGTATGTGTATAGCTAGTTGTTTTTTAAACTAAATTTAATATATATTGATTATTAATGGTATTATTTTAAAAATTAACTACTTTTGCATGTCAGTTCTATAAATGTTTTTGCTTTTAATATGCACATTTTCCTGTGAAAGAATGATAATATTGAACTTTTTCAGAATTTCATACATTTAAACAAATATTAAATACTGCATGGTAATTATGATAATATAAATAAATTTAACTGTGCTTTTTTCCTTTATAGAGCAATTACTTCTTAACCTGAATTCCACTGTCCTCGGTGAAAACTACTTTGATAGAACCTACCAGATGCTTTACCTTTTGGTTAAAGGAACTATACCTGTTGAAGTTCATACCACTGCAGTCATATTTGTCTCTTTCCAATTGCCTGCTGTAACAGAGGATGACTTTTATAGCTCTCATAATCTGGTTAGAAATCTTGCCTTGTTCCTAAAGATACCAAGTGACAAAATCCGTGTCAGCAAAGTAATACGAGGGGAGAGCCTGCGGAGGAAGAGATCCATGGAGCTCACAGTTGAACTGGAGATTGGTGATCCTCCCCCTCAGTTCATAACCAATGACACCACAGGTATGAAAAGCAGACACCTGAGAAAGGGTAAAGTCATTACCAAAACCACATCCATAAATAACACTATTGAGACTTGATAAGCCAGGCCTCGGGAGATCCCACCAACCCCACATCCTGAACCCTCTAAGGACCTGGAAACCCTTTTCTCTGCTCTACTCCTGTAATCCCAAATTATTTTCAATTATGAAGAAACTTCAACCTCTATTTTGTTATTGTAGCAATTCATTACTTCCACAATAGGATCTGACCTAACGTAAGATCCAAAAAATGACCTAAAGAAGTGACCTTATAGTTGAGAGATTCAGGATGAAAAGAGTTGGTCAATGAAGTGGGTGGTAAGAATACTGGAGCAGAGGAAATAGGTAGGGAGAGTTTAGTCCAATTGAAGAACTGGAAAGGACCCAGAAGATCTGCAGCAGAAGGCTCCAGGAGGAACAAGCTGCTGGAGACGAGGCTGAGAGGTAGACAGGTGCTAGATCGTGGGAAACCAAAAGAGGTTCTCCTCTTTGTAAGCCAAGAGAAAGGACAGTAGGGGTCGTCCTAAAGGAGATAAATAAACCCTTGGAGATTCTGAGAGGTGGAGTAGTAGGTTGGATTTCTAAAGTCATCTATTTACCCTAATAAGTGCAAATGTGCAAGAATATGTCCTGTCTTTCATTTCTGTGAATGACCTAATCAGCCTTGCTAGCCATCACCCCTTTCTCTGTCCCTCACTCACTATACCCTATTTTCTAGGCATCAGAGATAAAAATAAGCTCAGCTATTCTGTCAGAGGTAACTTTGGTGGCTTAAATTATGGTTTCCTTAGGCTGACTCTGGTTGAGCATTTGGGTAAATGTTCAGACCTTCAGGTTTGGTTCCTCTGCATCTTTCCAAGTTGGTATCTGAATGACAAGGGGCTTTCTTGACCTCAGACCTTCCCGTTGCCCTCTAGTCCTCATAGTTTCTGTGACAGGGTGGGTGGTCTTCTCTGCTCTGCCCGAACCTCTCTGTGGTGCAACTGAATGTTCCTGGCCTCTTGACGTGCAGTGACATTCTCAGCTGTAATTCCATGCCATTGCCTCTGGTGGTCAAGCCAAGTATCTAGGCATATGCTTCTCCAAGAAGATGAGATCTGGGTCTTTGTAGGTGGAAGATTAGCATCCAGCTTAAGCTTCAAGTCCCTTTACTTGTACAAGTCCTGGGATGAGCTTTAACTTTCAAGGCACTGGAAGAATGGTCCACTTAATAATGTGGTCAAATAATTGACTATTGTTATAAAAGTTGTACAAATAAGACTTATTCTTAAAGAGAGTCTCCATGTTGTATAAAGTGCAGACTCAGAAAATCCTGATCTACCCCATTCCTGTTAAGCATCTTCTTCATTCAGCTCCCAGGCTCTCTTATGTGTCCACTTGGGTACTGAGTGTTCTCATCTTCTGCCACTAGGGTCATCACTCAGTTCCCCCGGCTGTTTGCTTCTGAGGTTTAAACCCCATGCACCAGCCATGTTGCTCTTCTGGAATTCTACCAGTTAGGCAGGCAAGAGCTTCCTCCCTTGTGGGGATCAGCCTGTGAAAAGGCTTGCATGAATGGAAGAAAGTGCTGATCAGCTCTCTGTTGAAGGAAATAGGACACAGGCTTGTGTTTGCAGCCAGATCTTCCATTGGGCTTCCCTGGTGGCTCAGCTGGTAAAGAATCCGCCTGGAATGTGGGAGACCTGGGTTCGACCCCTGGGTTGAGAAGATCCCCAGGAATAGGAAATGGCTATCCACTCCAATGGAGAAGGCAATGGCACCCTACTCCAGTACTCTTGCCTGGAAAATCCCATGGATGGAGGAGCCTGGTAGGCTGCAGTCCATGGGGTCACTGAGGGTCGGACATGACCAAGTGACTTCACTTTGACTTTTCACTTTCATGCATTGGAGAAGGAAATGGCAACCCACTCCAGTGTTCTTGCCTGGAGAATCCCAGGGATGGGGGAGCCTGGTGGGCTGCCTTCTAGGGGGTCGCACAGAGTCGGACACAACTGAAGTGACTTAGCAGCATCCACTCCAATATTCTGGTCTGGAGGATTCCATAGACTGTATAGTCCATGGAGTCACAAAGAGTCAGACACAACTGAGCGACTTTCACTCTCTGCCCATAGAGTAACACACCATAGGTTACTCTTCTTCATCAACCTTGGGTTTCCTTCTATCTACAGGGTCAGGGCTTTGGGATCAACATAGTCTCTAATTTAGTCTAGGATCTGCATCAGGTTCAGATACAGGTCTGTGTATATAGATTACTCACTGACTGTAAAAATTTCCCTGGTAAGCCATTACGTGTATTGAGGTCCAGTACTTACTACACTAGCCACTCTAATGTCAAAAAAAAACTGATCTATTTCCTGTATGTAATCTAAATTACAACCTCTCCTACCCTCTCCTACCTCTCCTACCCTCCATTCTCTTAAAGCAGCTTTATCTTGCTAGCCAGATTTAGATACCCAGATATAAGCACACTGCAGTTTAAGAACATGGAAATAGGGGCAGAAGGAAAGATAGGCTAACTGCTTGTTTCTAAGACTTAAACTAAATTAGGGTTTGAGGTCTCAAGGAAAACCCTATAACCTGGAAAGGAGTGACATCACAGCAAAATTTTGCAAAGTGGCAAGAAAGATATGCATGGAGTAACACTTCTGGCCCCTCACAGCCTTCACAAAATGTTAGGACATCCATAAGTTTCCAGGTGTCCTAGAAAGTGGTTGCTTAAGTACTGAGGGGACCTCTGGACAAAGAGTCGTGTCAGGAAAAACAGCTCTTCAAGTGAAAGTCTTTGGTTTCTAGCTGGCAGTCAGCAGAAATGGATGCCTTCACATGTCAGATGGTCAGAGAGAACCTGTTAACCATGCCAACAGGTCAGACATGCCACTCTGCACCAAAAACCAGTGAGGAGAGATGGTAGTAGCAGTGTATGGATGTGAAGCACATTTGTACAGCTGCCATGAGGTCACGTGGCATACCCAGAAAGCCATCTTGTAGGAGAGTGTGTGGGTGGGGAGAGTCTGAAAGACTGCCATTTATCCCGAAGAGACTGAATCAACCAAAAGAGGCCTTTAGATGGTAAAAATAACCCTGTATGTGAGACAGCAAAAGAGACACAGATGTATAGAACAGTCTTTTGGACTCTGTGGGAGAGGGAGAGGGTAGGATGATTTGGGAGAATGGCATTGAAACATGTATAATATCATATGTGAAACAGATTGCTAGTCCAGGTTTCTTGCAGGATACAGGATGCTTGGGGCTGGTGCACTGGGATGACCCAGAGAGGATGGTATGGGGAGGGAGGAAGGAGGGGGGTTCAGGATGGGGAACACGTGTACACCCGTGGCAGATTCATGTTGATGTATGGCAAAACCAATACAATATTGTAAAGTAATTAGCCTCTAATTAAAATAAATTTAAATAAATAAATTTTAAAATAAATAAAATGGACAGGGCCTTAAAAATACTGAAACTGTGATTTTCAGTGTCACATGAGACCTTCTGCCCGAGAGCACTGCCTGAGCACACTAAGCTTGAGGGCCTAGCCTTCATGGAAGAAACTCAGTGACTAAAGCCCTCAGGGCATGAATCTGGATAAGGAAGGTGCTAGACTTGTAGGAACAATACACCAAGGCATTGGCTGTGGTGGTTGTTGGTTTTTTGTTTGTTTCTTTCTTTTTTATTGGAATATAATTGATTTTACAGTGTTGTGTCAGTTTCTGCTGTACAATGTCATGAATCAGCCATTGTTGTTCAGTCGCCCAGTCGTGTCCAACTCTTTGCAACCCCGTAGAGTGCAGCACACCAGGCCTCCCTGTCCATCACCATCTCCCAGAGTTTGCCCAATTTCATATCCATTGCATCAGTGATACCATCCATCTCATCCTCTGATGCTTTCCCAGCATCAGGGACTTTTCCAATGAGTTGACTGTTCACACCAGGTGACCAAAATTCTGGCGCTTCAGCTTCAGCATCAGTCCTTCCAATGAGTATTCAGAGTTGATTTCCCTTAATATTGACTGGTTGGATCTTCTTGCTGTCCAAGGGACACTCAGGAGTCTTTTCCACCACCACAGTTCAAAGGCATCAATTCTTTGGCGTTCTGCCTTCTTTACAGTCCAGCTCTCACAACAGTACATGACCACTGGGAAGACCATGGCCTTGACTATACGGACCTTTGACAGTGAGTAATGTATCTGCTTTTCAACACACCGTCTAGGTTTATCATAGCTTTCCTGCCAAGAAGCTAATGTCTTCTGATTTCATGGCTGCAGACACCATCTGCAGTGATTTTAGAGCCCAAGAAGAGGAAATCTGTCACTAGCTCCACCTTTTCCCCTTCTATATGCATAAAGTAATGGTACTGGATGACATAATCTTAGTTTTTTTAATATTTAGTTTTAAGCCAGCTTTTTCATTCTCCTTCACTCTCATCAAGAGGTTCTTCAGTTCCTCTTCACTTTCTGCCATTAGAGTGATATCATCCACACAAGTGAGGTCATTGATATTTCTCCCACCTATCCTGATTCCAGCTTGTAACTCATCCAGCTCAGCATTTCTCATGATGTGCTCAGTGTATAGGTTAAATAAACACGGTGATAGCCTATTGTACTGCTTTCTCAATCCTGAACCAATCGACTGTTCCATACAGGGTTCTAACTCTTGCTTCTTGACCTGCATACAGGTTTCTCAGGAGACAGGTAAGATGGTTGGTATCCCCATCTCTTTAAGAGTTTTCCACAATATTTTATGATCCACACAGTCAAGGCTTTAGTGTAGTTGATAAAAGAGAGGTAGATGTTTCTCTGGAATTTCCTTTCTTTCTCTATGAACCAATGAATGTTGACAATTTAAATCTCTGGTTCCTCTGCCTTTTCTAAACCCAGCTTGTATGTCTGGAAGTTCTTGGTTAATGCTGAAGCCTAGCATGCAAAATTTTAAGCATGACCTGATTAGATGATTAAGCAGGTTCTGATTAGATCTGGGGGATGAGGCAATTGTCCAAGGATTAGATCATTCTTTAATACTACACTAAGGAGGGGATACATATGTATATATGTGTACATATATCCCCTCCTACTTGAGCCCCCCTCCCACTCTCCCATTCCACCCATCTAAGTTACCACAGTTCCAGCCATCTAGGTCATCACAGAGCACTGAGCTTAGTTCCCTGTGCTATATGACAGCTTCCCACTAGCTGTTTTACACGTGGTAGGGTATATATGCCAGTGATGCTCTCTCAGTTCATCCCATCCTCCTCCTCCCACTGTGTCCACAGGGTCCATTTTCTATGTCTGTGCCTGTTTCTGCCCTGCAAATAGGTTCACCAGTACCATTTTTCTAGATTCCATATATATGCATGAATATACAGTATTTGTCTCTTTCTGATGGGCTTCACCCTGTAGTTGTTTCTTAAATGATTGCTCTGACTGCAGTGTGTAGAGCAGAATGCAAGAGGGAGAGAATGGATGCCAGGAAGCCAGTTTGAAAGCTGTTTTCGTATCTCTGCTGCTGATGGGTTAACTAGGATTTGGGCAATGGAGTCAGAGAAATTTAGAAATGGAGAACTGACTATATGGTGTGGGGAGAGGTGAAGGAGAAGAAGAGCTCAAGTGAGAGGTCCAGGCTTCTCTGACAAGAGGTGCCCCTTCACAAGGTAAGGAGCCTTAGCGGGGGAAGTAGGTTTACAAGGAACAGCAAAGCTAGAAAAAGGGAGCAGAAACTACCTACAGTGTCAGAATCAACCTTGAAAACTGTCAATGTCCAGAGCAAGGAACCCTTTTGTTAGTAATTTAATGATAATGTTAGCCACTCGTTAATACATACTATAAATTCAATGATGCTAATTATCCTTCCATTCTGCAATTAATACTCTATTTTTTAAAAAAGTAATATTTGATGATTGACATATATGAGAGTGCTTCACTTCTGATCAAAGAATGACATAGGAAAGTGTTAAATTAAGAAACATTTTTCCCTGCATGCTTTCACTCATTTTTCTTGAAATTATATTATCACCTTTGTTTTTTTTCTTTAATTCTAGCTAAAATATATATATATAGTCTACAGAGTTTTTTATTTTCCTGACGTCCTTAGTATGACTTTGTCATGTCTAGCTCAAGTACGGTTAGAAAGCTATAGAATTCTCTAATGTGGATGGAGAGAGTGGCACAAACAAAAACTGAAGTGGAATATTCTCACATGTTCTCCCTATTCCATATTCTTACAGTCCACGTGTCATAACACTTTCCTCATAGGTCAGATGCAGTTACCTGAACTCCAAGAAATTGCTGCTTCTCTTGGACAAGCTGTAATTTTAGGAAAAACCAGTAGTATCCTCGGATTTGATGTCTCTTCCATGTCTATTACCGATCCTATCCCCAGCCCCAGTGATTCTGGCTGGGCTAAGGTAAGAAAATGCTATTTAACACATTGCTTCTTTCTTATTTTAATTGTTCTTCTATTTCAGTACAGTAATTTAGAGAGCATGTCTTTCTAATCGTTGCTTATTTTTTTTACAGTATTGTCAAAATCATAAAGTAGTTGAAAAAGGAGTGTATCTTCTAAAAAAGTATTTATTGGTGTAAAATATGCTTTGCTTTGATTATTTACAACAGTGCTTCATGAATATGCTCTAGGGGAAATACTGTAATAATATTGACTTCACGCCCAGAACATACTTTTAACGATAAGTCTTAAACACTTAGCCTGGCTAAGAGGAGTTTGCCACTGAATGTAGTTTATCATGTGATAACCACTCTATCACTCATGACCATTCACAGGTGGCTGCCCAACCGGTTGGAAGGCTTTCATTTCCTGTTCATCATGTGGCCTTTGTGACTTTGCTCTCAGTGATCACTCAGCCGGTGGCCACACAGGTGGGACAGCCATTTTCTCAACAGCCTTCAGTAAAGGCAGAAGATGCTGATGTAAGTTATAACTCAGAGATTTATTTAAGTGGAAGAATGAAGTTATCAATTCTGGAGGGTGAGCCAACTTCACTAATCCTGGTACACTGGCAACCTAGGAATGGCACTGCCTCTTCAAATTTGGACTGTTATCTATGAATATTGTCTTTTACTGTTTTAAAAATGTGCCTTTTCTGTGAACTTGCTCCACAGCTTGTTATTTGAACTCTTCGTGTAGGAAAAGGAGCTTCTGTAGATTTAAAATTTGAAATGAGACATTCAAAAAGATAAAGTTCCATATATCTTTTTTTTAAGGGGAAAAAAAAGCATGGTAGCAGGCCAATTGTTGTAATTCTCTACTCTTTTTTTCTTTAGGGTAACTGTGTATCAGTTGGGATTACTGCACTGGCTTTGAAGGCCGTACTAAAGGACTCCAATAATAACCAAATCAGTGGACTTAGTGGAAATACAACGATTCCGTTTAGCAGCTGTTGGGCCAACTACACAGATCTTACTCTTCTTAGAACAGGTGAGTGTACTATTTTTGATCCTCACATGTATACCCATAAATAAGGATAATTATAATTTCCTTTTAATGAACAAAGTGGTCTATACGACTCTGGTCAATAAATTATAGAAATCAGAATGTCTAGCTTACAAAAATATATCTAATATGCAAAACAAGGTGAAAAATAAAGCAATTAAGAGAATTAAAACAGGTAATTTGAGGCTGTAAATCAAAATTATATCATGATTCATATTTTCTTCCTTATCCATATGTAATTTTTCTAAATTTTCTATGTGAGAATTACGTATTACATGTATAGTAAGAAAATTTAATATATAGAGTTTTCAGTTCAAGAAAAGAAAAGGTAAGATAGTATCAGGTAATTTTAATGGCCCATGCTGGAGTTCAGAGTTGGGCTGGAAAGTGGATTCTAGTCTTTCTATAAGCCAATGCAAAGGAGAAAACACAAGCATTTTCATGATTCATAGCTCCCTAAAGATAAAACAGTTGCTCTGATGAATTACAATTTGCTCTGAGACCAGAACAGATGTCTCCTGTGAGTTCTCATGAAGTATACTCATGATCTCTTCAACATGGTTAGCGTAAATATAGTCACAACTCCCACAGTGAGGTTTCTTATATTATTTCCATGTGGACTGATGGCATAGCTTCAACTGGTAAAAGCCTTTCTACCATGGCAAAAATGATACATCCAAAAAATAGGTCTCTAGTGATGATAGATGAATCGATGTCAAAAGGAAGGAGACAGGAAGGTGTGTACTGGAGACAGACCAGCATTACTCTGTTTACCTCAACCCAGGGCTCATTTAGGACCTTTATAAGCCCTGATTCCTGAAAAAGTTTTATCTCAGCCCTCACTCTTCTCACCAATGTTATTTCAAACACACACACACTAAAGGTCAGAATAAAAGCCACAGTGGTAAAGGATCCATGTGCCAGTGCAGGAGACGGGTTCGCTCCCTGATCCGGGAAGAGTTCACATGCCGCAGAACAACTCAGCCTGTGTGCCACAGCTGGTGAGCCCGAGCTGTAGCGCCCACGCTCTGCAACAAGAGAAGCCGCCGCAATGAGAAACCCTCGCACTGCAATTAGAGTGTCCCCCGCTCACCAGAGCAATGAAAAGCCAGCACAGCCAAAAGTAAATCCTCTTTCAAAAACCAAAATAAAGAGTAAGCAGGTGAAATTCTCACAATAATCTGGATTCTTTTCATAAGACCTAAATATCAAAAGCAAAAATCATTCCAAAAGAGAGAACCTTGATCTTCCTACTGGGCAGCAATATCTCAACCTAGAGTTTGGTGGAAATCCGGTGGCAATGAGCTCAACATTGTGCCCTGGGGCAAGAACCTGGAGTGTCCTATAAGTTCTAACAGTCAGCCTAAATGATGGGCTATGAGGCATTTGACAAGAACCCCGCCTGAGACAGGGTTGCCCACCTCCCTGGGAAGGTGGACTCAGAAGGTGCCCAGTGGCAAAGACCCAACCTGAGGATCAAGGTCTTCATACTACCACTTTCAAAGGCAGTGTTCCAAAGTAACTGGGATCACTAGAGTGCTGAAGCAATAATGTAGATTTTGATACTTTTCATGATAACAAAATAGTGTTCTCCTTTTATCCAGTAAATTTTCCTTTAGAGTTCAAATCTTCCCTTGGAGTGTCTATCTGTTATTTCTAATTCTCTTCTTTCCTCCCTCCCTCCTTCCCTTCCTCTTTTCTTCCTTATTTCTTGCTTTCTCTTTTCCCATAAGTGTAGGCTTTCAGTTCCCTGCTTGTATACAGTAAGGAAGGTCAAATATAGTCATCGCTTCATGATTTTTAGATAGGTTAGCCAGTTTGTAGATACCACTGTAAAACTGTACAAACAGCAAAGCATATGCAAGAAAAGGGATAAAGTGCCTTTCCATTGCTCCTTAGTCCAGTGTTCAATGATCAGACAAGGCTCAGCACCCTCAGCTCTCTTCCATACTGTCCTTTGTTTCAAACGGCCAGTCCTGGGCACTAGGAGTGAAACTGTACAAACAGCAAAGCATATGCAAGAAAAGGGATAAAGTGCCTTTCCATTGCTCCTTAGTCAAGTGTTCAATGATCAGACAAGGCTCAGCACCCTCAGCTCTCTTCCATACTGTCCTTTGTTTCAAACGGCCACAGGACCCGTGATCCTCTCTTGGGGATTCTTCATCCATAACTGCGAGGTCTTCCTTTTAGACAGGTCTCAGGAGGACAGGTATCGACTACTCGTCTATCTTCACTTTCACAATCAACGTCAGTCCTGTCTGACTCTTTGTGACTCCATGGACTGTAGCCACCAGGCTCCTCGGCCCATGGAATTCTCCAGGCAGGAATGCTGGAGTGGGCAGCCATTCCCTTCTCCAGGAGATTTTCCTGACCCAGGGATTGAACCTGGGTTTCCTGCACTGCCGGTGGATTCGTGACCATCTGAGCCACCAGGGAAGTTAACTATGGCAGATAGAACACTTCTAACTCTGAGACCCTCTCTACACTTGTTTATACTTCAGTTCATCTGACGCAGTTTCCAAAAGTACTTCATTAAGGGTTATACAGTATTTGTAAGTTGATGAAAACCCAGTTGGAAGTGTATTAAAACAAACAGATTATCAAAGGAAGTCAAACACTGCTGATTTTCTTCCCCCCCCCTAGGAAAAAATTTTAAGATTGAATTTATCCTGGATGAGTTTGTTCGGGTGGAGTCCCGGCCTCTCAGCCTGGCTTCGCAGTCTGTCTCCAGCCCAGGCAGTAGCAGCGGTGGCAGCAGCAACAGCAAAGCGTCCACTGTGGGCACAGCTGCCCAGATAGTGACTACAGTAATAAGCTGTCTGGTGGGAAGAGTGTTGCTCCTGGAAATATTTATGACTGCAGTTTTGACACTGAATGTACTCTAGGTAAGCACGGTACATGCTGTTTGTCTCCACATAGTAAAGTATCAGAAAATGTTTGCTGAATAAAGACAGCAGCACGGCACCACCATGGACACAAAGACAGTCTCAGCCGTTAAGAAAGTTGTTGTTCAGCTGCTCAGCCGTGTCTGACACTTTGTGACCCCATGGACTGTTGCACCCCAGGCTTCCCTGCTCTTCCTCTCCTGGAGTTTGCTGAAACTCGTGTCTGTTGTGTCCATGATGCCATCTAACCACCTCGTCCTCCGTTGATACAGCTAGTGAATTGAATTTGGTACTCAAAACTGAGACATACACTTTTCTTTCCTTCTTTGTTCTCCTTAATTAGTAATACTTGTTATTATTGTGCAGCTGCTCAGTCACGTCCAGCTCTTTGCCACCCGACGGACTGCACACCAGGCTTCCCTGTCCTTCCCTATCTCCCAGAGTTTGCTCAAATGCATGATCATTGAGTCGGTGATGCCATCCAACCGTCTCACCCTCTGTTGCCCCCTTCTCCTTCTGCCCTCAATCTTTCCAAGCATCAGGGTCTTTTCCAGTGAGTTGGCTCTTCACATCAGGTGGCCAAAGTATTGGAGCTTTAGCTTCAGCATCAGTCATTCCAGTGAATATTCAGGGTTGATTTCCTTTAGTATGGACTGGTTTGATCTCCTTGCTGTCCAAGGGAGTGATAGCTTCAAATGTAAAGACAAAACCACCCTGTGGAAATGTTATTCCATTACATGATGGGGTATAGGAATGTGGGGAGTGAGAAATTCAGGTTACGTCAGTATTCTTTCAGTTACAAGGTGCAGAAGCTCAGCTCCATTTGGTTCGTACAACAAAGTAAACTCGCTTAACTGAGACACTCAGAAGTAATCTGATTTCTGGCAGAGCAAGAACCAAAGACTCAAATGACATCATCCAGAATCTGAGTTTCCATCTCTCCACTCCATTCTCCTCAGTGATAGATTCACTCCCAGACTCACTTTCTCCATCATCCACCCCAACCCTCATGTACAAATACCACCAGCATCTTCATGTTACAGTCTAATGCAGCTAATGCAGAAGGAACAAACCTCTTGCCCAACACTTCCAGCAAAAGTCCCAAAGTTATTGTCATTGACTCAGCTTGGGTCATATGCCCATTCCTAAACCAGTCTCTGTGGCCACATGTTGCCATACATTTGTGAGGAGATACCCCACGTCCAAGGGCAGAGAATCCCCAGCAAGATGGTAGGAGGAACAAAACTGTGTTTAGAGTAAAAGCCCATACTGGTCAGAGACACTCACAGGGTTCAAACAAAGCTTGTGCACACCAGGACCCAGAGACCTGACAGACACTGAGACAGAATTGTGTTTGTGCGTCTCCTGGGGAGGTCCAGGCCAGCAGTGGACTGCACCTGGGGCAGGGGCTCTGGATGCAGCAGACCTGGGTATGGCATAAGCCCTCTTGGAGGAGGTCTCATTAACCCCACCATAGAGCTGACAGAACTTACACAGGACTGGGGAAACAGACTCTTAGAGGGTGCAAACAGAACCTTGTGCCAACCAGGTCCACAGAGAAAGGAGCAGTGACCCCACAAGACACACACAGACTTGCCCGGGAGTCTGCAGCTCCGCAGAAGTGTGGGTCGGCAGTGGCCTCCTGTAGGGCTGGGGGCACTGAGTGCAGCAGTGCCTGCGTGGGACCTTTTGAAGGAGGTCGCCATTATCTTCATTACCTCCATCATAGTTTGGCCCCAAGTCAAATAAAAGGAAGGGAACACAGCCCCACCCATCGACAGAAAACTGGATTAAAAATTTACTGAGCCTGGCCCCACCCATCCAAACAAGACTTAGTTTCCTCAGTCTCTCCAATCAGGAAGCTTCTATAAGCCTCTTATCCTTCTCATCAGAGGGCAGGCACACTGAAAACCCCATCACAGAAAACTAACCAATCTGATCACAGGGACCACAGCCTTGTCTAACTCAGGGAAACTCGAGCTGTGCCATGTAGGGCCATCCATGACGGACGGGTCATGGTGGAGAGTTCTGACAAAACGTGGTCCACTTGACAAGGGAATAGCAAACCACTTCAGTATTCTTGCCTTGTGAACCCCATGAACAGTATGAAAAAACAAAAAGAGAAGACACTGAAAGACGAACTTCCCAGGTCAGTAGGTGCCCAATATGCTACTGGAGATCAGTGGAGAACTAACTCCAGAAAGAATGAAGAGACGGAGCCAGAGCAAAAACAACACCCAGTTGTGGCTGTGACTGGTGATGGAAGTCTGATGCTGTAAAGAGCAATATTGCATAGGAACCTGGAATGTTAGGTCCATGAATCAAGGCAAATTGGAAGTGGTCAGACAGGAGTTGGCAAGAGTGAACATCGACATTTTAGGAATCGGTGGACTAAAATGGACTGGAATGGGTGAATTTAACTCAGATTACCATTATATTTACTGCTGTGGGCAAGAATCCCTTAGAAAGAATGGAGTAGCCATCACAGTCAACAAAAGAGTTCAAAATGCAGTATTAAAAACAATAGAATGATCTCTGTTTGTTTCCAAAGCAAACCATTCAATATCACAGTAATTGAAGTCTGTGCCCCTACCAGTAATGCTAAAGAAGCTGAACGGTTCTATGAAGACCTATGAGACCTTCTAGGACTAATGCCCAAAAAAGATGTCCTTTTTATTATAGGGGACTGGAATACAAAAATAGGAAGTCAAGAAATACCTGGAATAACAGGCAAATTTGGCCTTGGAGTACAGAATGAAGCAGG
>SJYX01007150.1:381149-437030 GCA_006410675.1 Oreotragus oreotragus
GGGGCAGGAGGAGAAGGGGAAGACATAGGATGAGATGGCTGGATGGCATCACTGACTCAATGGACGTGAGTCTGAGTGAACTCCGGGAGCTGATGATGGACAGGGAGGCCTGGCATGCTGCGATTCACGGGGTCGCAAAGAGTCGGACACGACTGAGCGACTGAACTGAACTGAACTGAAGAATATCTTCCTGTATTTCTGATAATAAGTGAAACATTTATTCTTGTACAACTGTCTCTACTCTTCTAAGTTCCATCACCTTTTGATCATTGCAGTGATTTCTGGGTAATACATCTAATTTACCTCTTGTCCACTTTATCCTAAAGAGTTCTATTTAAAATGCTACTACTACTACTGCTACTAAAGTAATAATAATTAGAGATTTACCACATCCTTACTACACTGTTTTACATGGACACTTTCCTTACATTTTTACTATGAAGTTATTATCCCTTTTTCTGGATGAGGAAACAAAACCTAAAAGATTAAATCAAATGTCCCAGTTCACAGAGCTTTTAACAGTAAAGCTGAGATTCAAATCTAACTCCAGATCCCAGCTCCAACATTTAATTGCCTCCCACTTTTCCCCAAGTAGGAGAAAGTGTTTCACTATGAAGAGAGTTTTTAGAAAAACCTATTTAGGTCCAAATTCCCGTTCAAATTGTAGGTTTATGTTTTACCACCTCTGTGCTCTCAGGCAAATTCTTTGTCTCCTTTATCTTCAGTTTCTTCACCTGTAAAATATGGAAAATATCTACCTTGTGATGTGGACCAATCTGAGGACTGACTGCGTCATACTTAAGGCATCTAACACAATGTCCAACAGGTGGTAAGCTCTCAGTAATGGATGGCCACTCCTATTATTGTTACGACTGTAGTGTTGCCTAAACTGTCAGTCGCTGGCCCATTAGGCTTCTTATTACACCAGAACAGTGCCTAGCACGTAATGAACACAATGAGAGTGTTAACTGTTGGAATCATTGGCCGGCCCAGGGCCATGAAGAAGAGACTATTTCTCATCAGTGAGTGCAGTGAAGAGTGACCAACTCGTGTATGGTGAGTTATGAAAACAGAAGTAATCTTGTGGCATATTCTAGAAACTTACCTTAAAAGATGGCTGTGATACATTCCTTTGCCTTTCTCCAGCCTTTCCTGCTTTTCCTGCTGCATGGAGCAGGGTGCCTCCTTGGACCAGGAGGGCAAATGCCAGCCCCTTTGGGGAAGGTGTAGAGAACTGAGCTGAAAAGAGGTTGGGTCCCTGACAATACCAGCCTTTGCTCTTTCAGGGTTGCATTGCTACTTGACCAGAGACCCAGTCCTACCACTGAGATGTCTCCTGGTTTCATCGGGCAAAATATTAGCAGAACAAGAAAATAGGGAATGCATCCTCCTGACAGGGGAAGGTAGGCAGAGACAATGCCAGGGCAAAGAAATTGTTTCCAATTGCATATATATTTTTAACCTTTTTATTTTGAGATAATTATTTGAGATCATCACAAGTCTTTTTTTTTTTTTTTTCCAAATAATTTTACTTTATTTATTTGGGGTTGTACTGGGTCTTGCTGCTGCGTGGGCTTTCTCTACTTGTGGAGAGTGGGAGTTACACTCTACTTGAGAGGTATGTGAGCTTTTCACTGCAGTGGTTTCTCTTGTTGCAGAGCACCGGCTCGAGGGAGCAAGGACTTCAGTAGTTACAGCTCTCAGGCTCTAGAGCACAGGCTCAGCTGCTCTGAGACATGTGGGATCTTCCTGGACCAGGGGTTAAACCCATGTCTCCTGCATCAGCAGGCAGATTCTTTACCACTGAGCCATCAGGGAAGCCCCAACACATACATCTTTGAAATTATTATGTGTATCCTCCAAAACTGAGATGCTTAACCCTCGATCTGAATCCATGGTGTATTTGGTTTGGGAAAACCATTGGAGGATCACCACCTTCTTCCATTCTCATTAGTAGGCATTTTCAGTTTCCTCAGGTTGGCACTAGCTGAAAGGAAGTGTCCAAGCTCCAGTGAAAGAAACATAAAGGTTTATCTCCCCTGACTTTGCCTTCCCTGAAAGTAGCCGCAGACAGCATGTTTAAGACCAAAAAGAAGGAGCCTGCTGTCTGGGGTTACAGTGGGTACCTGGATACTGTGGGCAGTCTGCCCAGCTACAAACCTCTTCCCACATTACTTGCAGGCTCTGATATACCAGTCTAGTTATTATGATCAGATCTTGCTAAAATTAAAAAAGCTCTTAGGAAAAACAGTCTTTCCAGGAATTCTGTTTACCCATGACAAACTGATTTTACTAGAGAAATTACTCTCAGTTAAGGTACTTTCAACTCCTCTAATATGCTTAGCACACACTGTGCCCATGGTAACTGTTGAGTAAGCTGTTTAATTAAGCAAATGAATAGACAGTATGATGAAACTTTTCCTCAATAAGATTTTTGAGATAAAAAACATCCTACCAAAATATATACTACAGAAATTGCACTTTATCCTGACTTGATGCCTAAGTATTTCAAATAACTGTATAAAATTCACATCCAGTTAGAGACCACTAGTTATGGTTACTATGGTAATGGGTCCTGTGCCTATGAGCAGGAAAAGATGATTCCTTTTGGGCAAGATACTTGAGTGTGTCTGGCTATGTGGCAAGAGTATTTTCCTTTCGTTTTTCTTCAGAATAATTTATGTATTTAATCAGATGGTCCTGAAAGGTTGCTGCTGAACCACAAAAAGATCCCGGGATTCTCGGCCTCTGGAGGAGAAGAATTCAATCTGGGGCCAGAGACGAGGCTTGATTGCTCAGAGCTTTTGTGTAATAAAGTTTTATTAAAGTATAAAGAAGATAGAGAAAGCTTCTGACATAGGCATCAGAAGGGGGCAGAAAGAGTACCCCCTGCTAGTCTTCAGCTGGATGTTATATAGTCACTAGTAGTTTGTTAATGAAATAAAGGAATGTCTTAAAACTCAGAATGGCACCAGGCCCCTCATCCATAAGATGTATTTTGGGATAATCTTGGCACCAGATGAGTCATCTCAGGCCATAAAACGATTGACTTGAATCTTGTAGAAGGGCAGATTACTACATAAATAGTTTCTTTTACATAGATTAGGGGAACAATGTCTGAGTATAACATAATGATTTGTCAAGTAGGTTCTGAGCCATTAGAGTCTGGGATAAAAGCATAGTATATTAACATAGTTTAAGACAAACATTTCCATAAGAAAAATACATTCGTTAACTCTAGGTTTGAGAATAGTTAACTTCAGGTGGGACCAGGTGTCATTATGGCAACACAGTATCTTAAGAGAAACCTCTTTTTTAAATTTGTATAGAGAAGGGGAAAAAAATATATCACTAGTTTGTTTCCTCCTGCCACTTAAGAGAGAGAGAAAAATGTCTGACATTTGCAGATTATTTCCTCCATTTGGAGACTCCTGGCCTTCCGGCCTGTTACCCTCTCAATCCTTTATACATGTAAATTCTTCCTAGGAAGAGGGAAAACAAATTAAGTTCTTTATACTAGAAACTTCTAGGATGATGATAATATGGATTAAATTCTCACTTATAAAAGGTTTAATTTCACATAAAAATTAGAGCAAGGAATACATATTCCATTGTGAGGAGGTGAGTATTTTTCACTGTATGAAATGTGTATCATATACAAACAAGTCCCTTTAACAAGAAGTATTGATATGTCTAATATTTTAAAGGGCCAGAGGTAGTCAGAGAATGATCCAAGAGCAGCAGTTTGAAATTAAGAAATTAAAAAGCAAAAGTCAAGATACTTATCCTCCTAAGGTGAATTTGAATTGATGGACAACAGCAACTCTCTCTTTATTTTGAACAGGAGCATTAGCATGAAGAAGTATGTGCTTGAAAAATATTTGTATTAATCGTGCCGTGAAGCACCAAGCTGAATTAGAAGATCGAAGATCATTATCACAATCCTGGTATGCTAAGATTACTTATCCTCCTAAGGTGAATTTGAATTGATGGACAACAGCAACTCTCTCTTTATTTTGAACAGGAGCATTAGCATGAAGAAGTATGTGCTTGAAAAATATTTGTATTAATCGTGCCGTGAAGCACCAAGCTGAATTAGAAGATCGAAGATCATTATCACAATCCTGGTATGCTAAGATAATAGATAATAGACACTGAGAAGAAAAAATGGACAAAATGTGGCAATGGATGCTATTATGAAAAAAAAATACCATGAGTAATAAGGAAAAGACCAGAGAGGGAAGAGTAGGGTCGAAGGTGTTTTTGTTCTAACAGATGCTCTTTCACCCCATGTCTTTAAAGCTAAGGAAGCAAAGGAGGTGGGGGGTGAACTCAGAGCTTAGCTGCTTCAGAGCTGAGTGTTTCCTCCTCTTTTCACCTTTGTAACACATTACTGATAAATATGTCTAGTTCTGGTTGCTGATGACAGAAAATTCATCTCTGTGTTCCTTGTGTTAGGTAGCTGGAATAGGAAACAGTCCAGAATGGCAGTGGCTAAAAGATAAGGAAGGGAAAATCCTGCGAAAACAGAACAAAGGAAGGTCCGAGGACCGGAGTGAGGACCTCAGGTAGAACAAACAACTCTCCTGGCCAGCCCAGTTTACACAGGGCAGGCCCAAAGGAAGGGAAACACATAAAAAGAGGAGCCAAAGGGCCGGGGCTCTCTCCCTCTCTCCCGCGCACTGGGGCGCTCTTCTCTTTTCGTCTTTGGGTCGTGAGGACCGGAGTGAGGACCTCAGGTAGAACAAACAACTCTCCTGGCCAGCCCAGTTTACACAGGGCAGGCCCAGAGGGAGGGAAAACACATAAAAAGAGGAGCCAAAGGGCCGGGGCTCTCTCCCTCTCTCCCGCGCACTGGGGCGCTCTTCTCTTTTCGTCTTTGGGTCGACGTGCCCTCATGCCTTGAAGATGGATTTTCCTGCTATTTTCTAAATAAAATAGAGCTGTAACACAGAGCTGTAACACTGATTTGTCTAAGAGCTATAACATGGTCTGTTCGAGACCTGAGAGCTGTGACACGCAGAGGGCTTTAATGTCTGACACTCCAAATCTTTGTTGTGACGAGACAGAACCGAGGAACATACACTTGCCTGACACTTGGAAGGACTGAGTCCTTGTTGTGAGCTAAAAGAAGATCCTAGGGACTTGAAGAGGATAAATTTGTACACCTAAAAGCTTTCATTGATTTTATTGCTTTGTTTCCAACACATTTCTATGTACATTCTGCCCCATACTTTGCAAAAGAAATCCATAAGGCAGGAATTATTAACCTAATTTTGCAGAAAAAGCTCAAATTTGTTCAAGATCAAAGCCACAATGTCTATCATGCTGTAGCATCAATTAGGCTTTCATTACTGATTCAGTGTTGCTTTCTTTTTTTTTTTTTTTGGCTGCGCTATGCAGCTTGCAAGATCATAGTTTCTGGGCCAGGAATCAAGCCTAGGCCCACAACAGTAAAAACACTGAGTCTTAACTAGTGACTTCCCTATTTAATTTTTTAGTTTTCAATTCACATACAGGATAAATTGTATTATAAACCGTAAAGTTATATTGGTTGAATGAATCTCAACATATTTATCATTAGAAATCATAAATGGCATTAGATCACCAGAATTGCTCAAATCAGGTCTACATAACTCATAATAAAGCTAAACTATATTATAGCTCTAATAACAATACGGACAGTGCCAAGGGGTATTACATGGGTGACCGTCTCTACTGAAATATAAGAGTGAAGAGTTCATGCCATTTTTTAACATGAATTTATTTCTAATCTATGATTAGATTAGATTATTTCTAATCTAATAAATTATTTCTCTCCATTCCTATCCAGACATCTTCTGAAAGGACCTGGTAAACTCTTATTCTTAAACCTTGGGTCTTCCTGTATTCAGCAATAAAAATTACTACTAATTGAAGCTGTGCTATAGAAATAACTATGATGAAAAATATTTATTTAAATGTTTCACAGAATGTTAATTTTCTTTTAATAAAAAAGAATTTAAAAGCTGCTTCAGGGTTTTTGATTTCTCTATTAAGCAATGGTTATTTTAGATATTAAAAAATAAATTATGGTTTTCCATAATAGTAAAATGTACCATTTTGAAAGCAAGCAAAATTCTGTAGACAGAAATATCAGTAGATCAATCCATTAGAATTATCCCCAGATAATTCTTTGCTTTTTGTATCTGTTCAAAACTGTCACTCTATAAGCTGTAAGGTTTTGTTTTGCTTGATCAAGAAATGAATGTGACTTTATGATCTGTATTCAACCGTGAACAGCTGCTCATCAATAAAAAGTCATTAACGTCAGAACCGTGCTTTCCAGGTGGCACAGTGGTAAAGGATCTGCCTGCCAGTGCAGGAGGTGCAAGAGACACAGACTCAATCCCTGGATCAGGAAAATCCCCCAGAGTAGGAAATGGCAACCCACTCCAGTATTCTTGCCTGAAAAATCCCATGGACAAAGGAGCCTAGTAAGCTATGGGGTCTCAAAGAGTCGGGCAGGACTGAGCGACTGAGTACACAAATGTCAGGACAATGGGTCTAAGATTGTGCTTGAGGAAAAACCATTCCTTTAATGAAAAGTCAGGGAACTGAGCTGGGGAAGATCTGGAAGCCTTACACTGTGTATGCACGGTCTGCCCTACCTCCCAGGCAGGATGAGAGAACAGTTGTCAAGACACGACTCAGAACCTGCAGAGCTCAGAATAAGGAAACCTACCCAGGCTTTGAACTGGGACACTAAGTGGTGTGTTGGAAGCTGAAAGAATTAAAAAATAAAGCTGGTGATTGGGAACTGGGCAGGCAAATCAGAAACCTTAAAGAGGGCAAAACAGTCCTGACACAGAATAAGTAGAGTTAGCTGTACCCCGTGAAAGAGAGGGCTTCTCAGGTGGTGCTAGTGGTAAAGAACCTGCCTGCCAATGTAGGAGACATAAGGCACTCGGGTTCCATCCCTGGGTTGGGAAGATGCCCTGGAGGAGGGCATGGCAACCCACTCTAGCATTCTTGCCTGGAGAATCCCAGGGTCAGAGGAGCCTGGCAGCCTAAGGTCCACAGGGTCACAAAGAGTCAGAAATGACTAATGTGACTTCACATGCACACACACATGAAAGAGAGGCAATCCAAAAAGAGCTATCTTACATATCAGGTTCTATCCCTTACGCTCCTCCCACATGACATTTGGTGGTTCCTGTCCCTACCTCATCCAAGACTTGGGCAGAGGACAGGACTTCAAACTGCACACTCCCAAGAGTGGTCCCTAAGCAAGACCTCAAATTATCGAGACTTAATTCTAAGTTATGGGATTAATGGTCAACAAATAATGATGACTCTTAAATATTCTTTTATAGGTATTTTTCCCTGGTGGCTCAGCAGTGGAGAATCCATCTGCCAATGCAGGAGATGTGGGTTCAATCCCTGGGTTGAGAAGCTACCCTGGAGAAGGAAATGGCAACCCACTCCAGTATTCTTGCCTGGGAAATGTTATGGACAGAGAAGCCTGGCAGGCTTACAGTACATAGGGGTAGCAAGAGTCGGACACAACTTAGCAATTAAACCACCACCACCACATAAGCATTTTTAAAGCAAATTTTAAGTTTGCAGTCTTTAGCAAGATTTCTGTTTGTTTTCTTATTGTGCTGGAAAACACATTTTTGTTTTGTTTCATTTGGAAATGGAAACTTTAATAAAGAAAACTGACAAATAATTTTTAAAAAGAAGAAAAGACAGAGGAGCCTGGTATGCTGCAGTCCATGGGGTGGCAGAGTGGAACACTACTTAGCCACTGAACAGCAACAACAAACAATAATAAAAAGCTGAAGCAAATATACACATCACTAAGGAAAAGCATTTTGAAAACATGTTCATATCAAGATGTAAACTAGTATGGATTACTGGATTTGGGGAATGAAAAAAATTCTAGAAATTTTGAATTATTGGAATTTAGGCATTTGAAGAAATTAAGGACTAGAACAGGTGTTTAAGGGACTGTGGAGGGCAAAGTGGACTTCAGGAGCTATGCTTACTAGGAATGATGTAGTGGTAATGTAGTAGTAACAGCTCTTATTTAAGAACGTTTGCTATACACCAGGTCTTGCCCTAAGAGCTTTGTAGGCTTTGACCATGAAGTAGGCACTATTACGTCCATTTCACTGAGGAGCAAAATGAGGTTTAGGAATATAATACCTTATTCAAGGTTGTTACATAGAATAAATCCAAAACAAAGTCATAAACATTCTCTTTCTCCCCCTCTTGAGGATAAACAAGTTAAATTAATAGAAATGTGTTACAGATTTGGAGGGTAGAAGGGATGAAGATAGTAATACTATAAAGTAAAATAGGGAGATAAGTGTTGGTCAGGGTAACAGANCTGGAGAATCCCAGGGTCAGAGGAGCCTGGCAGCCTAAGGTCCACAGGGTCACAAAGAGTCAGAAATGACTAATGTGACTTCACATGCACACACACATGAAAGAGAGGCAATCCAAAAAGAGCTATCTTACATATCAGGTTCTATCCCTTACGCTCCTCCCACATGACATTTGGTGGTTCCTGTCCCTACCTCATCCAAGACTTGGGCAGAGGACAGGACTTCAAACTGCACACTCCCAAGAGTGGTCCCCAAGCAAGACCTCAAATTATCGAGACTTAATTCTAAGTTATGGGATTAATGGTCAACAAATAATGATGACTCTTAAATATTCTTTTATAGGTATTTTTCCCTGGTGGCTCAGCAGTGGAGAATCCATCTGCCAATGCAGGAGATGTGGGTTCAATCCCTGGGTTGAGAAGCTACCCTGGAGAAGGAAATGGCAACCCACTCCAGTATTCTTGCCTGGGAAATGTTATGGACAGAGAAGCCTGGCAGGCTTACAGTACATAGGGGTAGCAAGAGTCGGACACAACTTAGCAATTAAACCACCACCACCACATAAGCATTTTTAAAGCAAATTTTAAGTTTGCAGTCTTTAGCAAGATTTCTGTTTGTTTTCTTATTGTGCTGGAAAACACATTTTTGTTTTGTTTCATTTGGAAATGGAAACTTTAATAAAGAAAACTGACAAATAATTTTTAAAAAGAAGAAAAGACAGAGGAGCCTGGTATGCTGCAGTCCATGGGGTGGCAGAGTGGAACACTACTTAGCCACTGAACAGCAACAACAAACAATAATAAAAAGCTGAAGCAAATATACACATCACTAAGGAAAAGCATTTTGAAAACATGTTCATATCAAGATGTAAACTAGTATGGATTACTGGATTTGGGGAATGAAAAAAATTCTAGAAATTTTGAATTATTGGAATTTAGGCATTTGAAGAAATTAAGGACTAGAACAGGTGTTTAAGGGACTGTGGAGGGCAAAGTGGACTTCAGGAGCTATGCTTACTAGGAATGATGTAGTGGTAATGTAGTAGTAACAGCTCTTATTTAAGAACGTTTGCTATACACCAGGTCTTGCCCTAAGAGCTTTGTAGGCTTTGACCATGAAGTAGGCACTATTACGTCCATTTCACTGAGGAGCAAAATGAGGTTTAGGAATATAATACCTTATTCAAGGTTGTTACATAGAATAAATCCAAAACAAAGTCATAAACATTCTCTTTCTCCCCCTCTTGAGGATAAACAAGTTAAATTAATAGAAATGTGTTACAGATTTGGAGGGTAGAAGGGATGAAGATAGTAATACTATAAAGTAAAATAGGGAGATAAGTGTTGGTCAGGGTAACAGAACAAGGATGAAGTGGAGTGAAGTCGCTCAGTCGTGCCCGACTCTTTGCGACCCCTTGGACTGTAGCCCACCAGGCTACTCTGTCCATGGGATTTTCCAGGCAAGAATACTGGAGTGGGTTGCCATTTCCTTCTCCAGGAGATCTTCCCGACCCAGGGATTGAACCCGGGTCTCTCGCATTGTAGGCAGGTGCTTTACCATCTTTTGTAGCCAAATAGGAGAAAAAAGGCTGGTTGGGGAACAATTTGCAAGAACAGTTTTCAGTCTTTGACTATATAAATTTCTAACCTCCCTCACCGGTCACTTTACCACAGTGAAGCAGTTACTTCAGGGCCCCTTACCCACAACATCAAAGGATCTTAGCCTTTTAATAGCAAACGGCATGAAAAGAAACAAAAAAACAATCAGGCTTCAAAAGGAAAATCACAGATAACACCTTCAGTTCAGTTCAGTCAGTCGTGTCCGACTCCTTGCGACCCCATGAATCGCAGCACGCCACGCCTCCCTGTCCATCACCATCTCCCGGAGTTCACTCAGACTCACGTCCATCGAGTCAGTGATGCCATCCAGCCATCTCACCCTCGGTCGTCTCCTTCTCCTCCTGCCCCCAATCCCTCCCAGCATCAGAGTCTTTTCCAATGAGTCAACTCTTCTCATGAGGTGGCCAAAGTTACTGGAGTTTCCGCTTTAGCATCATTCCTTCCAAAGAAACCCCAGGGTTGATCTCCCTCAGAATGGACTGGTTGGATCTCCTTGCAGTCCAAGGGACTCTCAAGAGTCTTCAACACCACAGTTCAAAAGCATCAATTCTTCGGTGCTCAGCCTTCTTCACAGTCCAACTCTCACATCCATACATGACCACAGGAAAACACCTTAGTTTGAAGAAAGACTAACTCGGTAAACAAGAGCGGAGCAAAGGCAAGGAGACGGTGAAATGCCACTTTTTAACTTCCAGTTAAAGGAAATTCCACCAAAAACTACTTGCAGAAGCCTAAATTCTGAATTAAACTCGGGGTTTCGCACCTGTACAGTTGCAGATTGAATGACATCTGGCCTACCCAGATCCACTATCCCGACACATGGGACTCCCTCATTTTTGGCAATCTAAATACGTATTTATTTCTCTTGGTTCCATCTGGTAGGGAGATTCTGTGGGTTTAACGAAAAAGGGTATAGTTTGGAGAAGAGGCACTGTGCACAAAAAGTAGAGGAACACGAGAGCAGTCCATCTACTCCACAAAAACAGCAGTCTGCACTGCCAGCAACGGTCACAAAAAAACTACTCCTAACCCAGCCCAGGCAGCTGCCACGCCAGCCGCCGCCGCTCGGCCCGCCCCTCAATGCTCATTGGTCCTCAGCTCCGACGCCGGACCCACAACCTCTTGCCTATTGGGCCAGACAGGACCTGGGGCGGGGTGCGGAAGTGAGAGCTTGGGACTCCTGAGAGCCGCCTTCGGGAGCGAAGGAGGAGGGGCAGGAGGTGGGACCGGGGGAGGGTTTCCCGAGGAGGGGCGGCTATGGCAGCTACGCGGAGGTAGTGGCGGCTTAGAGCGCGCGCCCGGCTTTGAATGAGCGGGGCTGGGGCTGAACCGGCGGAGCGCGAGCTCGAGGAAGCGACCGGCAGCGCGCGTGCGCGCGCCTTGTGTGTGCGCGCGGCTCGCGGCAGCTCGGAGCCTCCGCCGGGCGGGCGGGGAGGGGGAGGGGCAGGTGAGTGTGTGCGGCTCGTGCGCCCTCGAGGGGCTTCCCTCCCCCACCCCCATCCAGATCGGGACCCGGGTCTTGAGGAGGGGGACGGGGTTGTCCTCTCCTCTCCTCGGGTTAGCTCTCCTCTCTGCCCCGCACTTCCCGCCCTCCCACCTTCCTTTTCTTTCAGCCGGTCTTCCCCCGAACCCAGGCCGACTGCCACTCTAGGGTACTGTTTCCGGGTTAGGGTGACCTCTGGGGTGAGGGACCTGCGACCCGGAGCGGGCCCCGGTCAAGCAGCCCTCACCATGCTTCTCCCGCGTGGGAGAGCGGCTGGCGGGGCCCCGGCCCAGAGTCTCCCCTCTCCCCAGATCTGCCCCTCAAGGGGAAATTTGCCCCTTCTTCCTGCCCCTCCTCTACAGGCCTTGCTCCTTCCCAGACAGATTTTTCCAAAATCCAAGTCCCAGCCCACTGGGCACCCACTTGGAGCAATTGAGAGCGTTTCACCGAACGCCGTACGTATGGTGTCGGATTGTGTAACCTGAAAACGCTTCTGTCGATTTTTGCATCTGTACAGTGGGTATGATTTCTTTCTTTCTTTTTTTTTCCCATCAGTTAATTTCAGGTGGGTAATCTGAAGTTAAAGCATTTTAGTTTTGAAACTCGTTCCTTTTGAGCCTTTCAGGAGACTTTGCTCTGCCTCTGTAAGAGCCTCGGTGGTGTTCGAGGGTCTGGANGGCGGCGGCCGGGGCCCGGGCGCGGGCGGCGCGCGCGGAGGCATGGCAGTGGCAGGCTCGCGCGGCGCCGGAGCGGCGAGTGCGCCGGGGGGTGGGGTGCTGCCTTTTAAAGCCGCTCCGCGCCGGGGAAGCGCCGCCGCCGCCGCTGCCGCGGCGGGCGGGAGCAAGGGGAGGAGGCGGCGGCCGCCGCGCGTTCCCGCCCGCGCGGCCCGGCAGTGCCCTGGCCCGCGCTCGGTGACCGGCACCCGGCCCTCGCGCGCCCCAGGCAAAGAACTCCCCCCTCACCCCGTAACTTCCCGCAGACTAAGGGGGCGCTCGGGACACGCGTTCCCCCAGCGGCCGGAAGGCCCAGGGCATCTCAGGTGAGTCCCACTCCCAGCCTGGCTGCTGGCATATCCCTCCCGTCGGGGTGCCTGGGGGCCTCATCATTTGCCTAACAGTGTTTGACCTCCTGCCCGCAAAGCCTTACTCGTCCCCGCCTGAGAGCGCGGCTCGTCTTGAGTATTGGGCGAAGGAACCACAAGGAAAGACGGGTCGGCCCCGCTGAGAACCAGGCCTGACAGTGTCCCACGTTTGGCTTCGGGAGGAACCTCGGAGACAGCCTTCCTGGGGGAGGACGGCGCTGTGGGTCCCCAACTGTCCATTTCCCAGCAGCGCGACCGTGGGCAAGCTGCCACCCCTTTATCTGTGAGTGCAGTGACAACAGTCATCTCCCCGGTGGCGCTGTTCAGAGGATGACAGGAGCGCTGGCTAGGCACCAGCTTTTGCTGAGAGTTTGTATGAGCTCTGGCCTGCCTCACAGTAGATCACTAGCTGTGCAGGCTTAAACGCCACCCCACCCCCACCACCGGACCCTGGGACCAGTCAGGGAGACAGTCAGCGCGGTCTTCCTGGCTCTGCTGCCTCCAGCAGCCTAGAGTCCAGTAGAGACACACTTGGTGCACCTGGAGAGCTCCAGGAGTGTCACACATTGGACAGGAGACTGGCCAGGGTCTCTTCTGCCATTCCTCCCAAGGGCTGTTGGTCCCAACTGGCCACGCGTGGGAAGCAAGGCTTCACCCTGATTAACACTGGCAGCAAAGCAGAAACTAGGCCAGGAAGGCCTTTAGTGGGAAGAGGACCAGTGACCCAACTGTCTGCCTCTGGATGGCTGTAGAGAGCTCAGGGCATGCGTCTGTGGCTTGGCAGGTAGAAAGCAGGTGATGAGGGGCAAGAGCCAGTGGGGACAGAGCAGGACCCAAGGATGATGGCCTCCCTGGGGCCTCTCCAGCCTCCCTCTCAGGAGCCCTTTGGTTTCATAACCCACATGATTCACCCTTTATGCAGGCATGAGTCACCCGAGTGGAGGTGGGAGCATGGGAGGCCCGACAGGGACCAGCCGAACTCCTGCTCACACGATCTCCTGCCAGAGGCCCCTTTTGGAACTGGAATTGATTCCCCACACCTTCTCCTCTTCTCTGCACTAAATGCAGTCTGTCCTCCCTTTCCTCCCCTGCCAAGCAGGCTCAGCTCCCTGGGCCTGCCCCACCAGGCAGAATGCAGACCCCTCCTTCCCCATCTGACAACCTCGCCCTGCCCACCCTCGAGGCAGGAGGCCGGAAAGCAGGCAGGATTGCCCGTTGGAATATCATACTGCTCAATGGGGCAGAGGCAAAGCCAGAACCTGCAGCCCACCTCCTCCCAATGCCACCCTGGCTGCCCACAGAGGAGGGTCACTGTCACTTACCAGCAATATACCTGTCCCCATCTGGCCCCTGTTGGCCAGACTGTGCCCGGGCCCTGGCCTGGACCTGTGTTGTTCTCCTTCAAGTCTGTGACCCTCCGGATGGACCTAAAAGCTGTCAAACAGAGTGAAGCAAGTCAGAAAGAGAAAAACAAATATGTTAATACATATATGTGGAATCTAGAAAATAATTTCCAGAGCAGAAATAGAGACACAGGTAGAAAACCAACATATGGATACCAAGGGGAGATAGGAGGCAGTGGGATGAACTGGAAGATGAGAATTGACATATACAATCCTCCATGTATAAAACAGATAACTGAGAAGCTACTGTTTAGCACGGGGGAGAAAAGGCACCATCTGTTTGCAGGACATTATTAAGTTAACCTTAAAAATGCATTCCAATATACATTCAGTTCAGTTCAGTCGCTCAGTCGTGTCCGACTCTTTGCAACTTCATGAATTGCAGCACGCCAGGCCTCCCTGTCCATCACCAACTCCCGGAGTTCACAACTGGTAGATGCCAGGGATCGGGGGTTGGGGGGGTGCGGGTGTGGGGAGGGGGAGTTAGTGTTTAATGGGGACTGAGTTTCAGTTCAGGAAGGTGGAAAATTTGGGAGACTGATGACGGTGAGAGTTGCACAACTATGTGAATGCCCTTAGTACCACTGAGTTCATTCACCATATATATGGTTAAAACAGTATGTTTTATATTATGTGACTTTTACCACAATAAAAAAGAAAACATGAAAAAAAAAGTGTGTGATTCTCTTCACACTAAGGCTATACTGCACAAAATCTAAGTTATTATGAGGCAGCTCATGCCTCCCAAGAGTGCACCCCATGACAGCAGTGATTTTGACAGACAGAGATAAAGGTTTTTCCATAACAATTTAGCAGATTAAGGGATTCAGCCCACTGAGCTGAGAGTAGACTAAAATACATCTGAATTTTTATTTGGAGGGATCAGAATTTATTAACATCTGCTCATTTGAGGCTAAACTTCCCATTTATTGTGGACGTGCCCGGACAATATCTTGGCTTCAATGTGATAGGCAGACCAGCTTCCCAAAATGAACATTCCAAATCATAGTGCCTCCTGTGGCTTCCTGTTGATTTCACGGTGACAGGACGGCTCAATCACAGCAGTCTAGCCCTCTGCTCTGTGATGGGACCTGGAATGCAACTTGGCTCATCCTCCTGCAGGAAGGGGGTTTCCCACTCACTCTAGCTTCCGCTCTCCAGACTGCCCTTGGGGGTCGCACAGCTCTGCAGGGAAGGGGAGGTCAACAGGCCTATATGTGGATAGGCCAGGGACCAGAAAGGTGACTGGAACCAGTACATTTTTCAGAATTTTTAAATTACTTTTTGACTGCACTGTGCAGCAAGTGGGAGTCTTAGTTCCCCCATCAGGGATTGAACACGCACCCCTTGCACTGGCACTGGGATAACCAGTGGTAGACTACCAGGGAAGTCCCTTCAGAAGTTTTAGCAAATGCTAATATGACGTGATATTTTTGCCAGCATCTTCTCAAATCAGACCAAAGACGGTAGCACTGCTGGTGGATATTACTTTATACAAAGGCTGACCCCTTTACACAAGTGCAGGCTTATACAGCTGGGGCCATGAGATGCCCAGTACTGCCCATACCACTGAACAGAAGACGACTTCACATAGCTACTTGGGTGTGCTGGAGCAGAATTTGATCCAGAAACTGCCTCCATTTAGGCAACAGGCACTTGACTGAAAAATTGCATTTCTGGACATGTGCTCCATTTGGCAGGTCAGGGTGGCCCCCCCAGAGTGTCTGATGTGAGGGAAGAGCAAGCCCTCAGCAGACCTTCGCCCCTGCTCTGTGCAGCTCCAGGCAGAGTTTCTTCAGTACCCTCTGCCAGAAATTGCAGTGATGATGCTGTCTCCATGCAAGAGCCGCAAGGCCAGTCAAAGCTGAAGCGGGCCAAGTCCCTCAACCAGTCTGGCACCAAGTTTGCACTGAACAAATGGTGACCACTGCTGCCGGGCACCGGGAGCCTCCAGGGGGACATGGAAATGTCCTGTCCTCCACCAGGCCTCGTTGCACATTTCCTTGCATTTTAACATCCCGGAAGTCTCACAGAAGGTGTTTTGTGATCACCACTGGCCTGGACCGAAATTGAGATCTTCCCAAGTAAGTTTCTGTTTGCTCCCACCAGTGATCTGGGGCACAGCTCCTGAAACCCCTTGGGGACCACGTGGGTGGTGTGGTCCCAGTTGAGAACTGGCTGGCCGTTCAAAGGGTCGGGATTCCTCCCTGACTCCACAATGGCCAGGACAGAGGCCACAGGACTCTGTGCGGTCCCTCTCTGGCGGTGGTTTACTTATCTTCTGCACCGACTGCAGCCTTTCACTGGCACAGCTTCATGGAAGGGTCCCCATGACACTCCCCAACTTGGACACATTTCCTTTCTTAGTAACATGTCAAACCCTGATCATCCTCTACTCAAGGCCATCTCTTGGACTTGATGACTGTGGCACTAGTGCCTCTGAGGCATACTGCAGTAAAGATAACCTGTTTAACCCTCTCACATGTATCTGACCTTTTTTTCTTGTAGCATCTATTGACATCCTACAGCAGAGGTAGAGAGTGCGGTGTTTTTAATGAAAATCTGTTGTGATTCATTTGGCAATGCAAGGGCTCTTCCATTACCTGGTTAGTGTGAATTTTCAAATCCTATCCTGTAGGGAGAACCCCTGGGGTGCTTTAGGCTATGCAGCCTTCAGAGGTGTGACGCCTGATGAGACGCACAAATGCATCCTGTGGAGCTGACAGCCCCGCCACCGAGCCTGGATGGCACACCGGTCCCCAGCCTGGAAGGAGATGCTGACACAGACACTGCATACAGCACCCAATGAGAGAGCCTGAGATGAGGGAGGGGTGGGAAAGAGCAGACCTCTGCCTCCCTTCATGCACCTCCATCTTTATCCCACCCGCAGTCCCAGAAAAAGCTTCACCCAGGCCCAGGGCATCTACAGACCAGGGATCCCCCAACCAACCCCAAGTCTTTTCAGCCCAAATCCCACCTGGAGCCACTGCCTCTAGCTGTGGCGGGTCAGAGGACTTGCCCTTCCCATGTTCTGTGCTCTGCCTTCCGTTCTGTGTTGCTGCCTGTTTATCTTATCACCTTCTTAGTGTGGGCTCCAATTCCTACTTTACTCCTTTCTGGGGGGATGTCTGACCATCTGGGATGGGGGGCGCATAAACAGCTCCCACTCCCCACTTCCTTGTCTTTCTGGTTAGACTCCCCTTTTACATCTGGATCTTCCATGTCTGAAGAATCTTGTGAAAACTGCTTCTCCTGCAAAATAGTTATCCTGGATCTAGCAGTTGTCTATCTCAGTGTTCCTTTCATAAACTCCCATGTGGAAATTTAGTGTCGAGCAAGGAATTTATGAGCAAAACAACAAAATCCCTCAGAAGCTTGTCCCGACTAAGAATAAAACCCTTGCGGTTTCTCCAGTTTCCCTTCTTGCCTTGACTTCTAGGAGGCTCAGCAGATGAGCAGTGGGACCTGCATCTGGGTCCTGGGTGAAGACACCATCACTCTGATGCAAGGACGAGTTTCAGCTTTACTGCCCGAGCACTCTTTCCAGTGAAACTGAAAGTGAAATCTCTCAGTCGTGTCCAACTCTTAGCGACCCCATGGACTGCAGCCCACCAGGCTCCTCTGTCCATGGGATTTTCCAGGCAAGAGCACTGGAGTGGGATGCCACTGCCTTCTCCAATACATGAAAGTGAAAAGTGAAAGGGAAGTCGCTCAGTCGTGAGTCGTGTCCGACTCTTCGCGACCCCATGGACTGCAGCCTACCAGGCTCCTCCGTCCGTGGGATTTTCCAGGCAAGAGCACTGGAGAGGGCTGCCATTGCCTTCTTTTTCCCTAGTGGTGTAAAGTAAATTAGGAACTTGGGCCCCTTCGCAGTCTCTGCAAATGGAGCAAGGCAGTGGACAGGGTGGCAGTGGGGCTGCAGGCACAAGTTGGAGAGAAGGGTTCCAAACAAGCCCTTTCTAGACAACTACTGTCTCGGGGGCTGGAGTGTACACGGAGATAGTGGGGACATGCATCTCAGGAGATGCAAGCAGAGTGGCCGAGCTGGGTGGGTGGACGAATTGGCTACTGGGGCCAGAAGGCAGCAATGCAGTTCCTCTCTGCCCTCCCCTGCTTTCCAAGCCACCTGTCCCCAGTTGCCCCGGTCCCCAGGGAACTCCTACTTGTGGCCCCACCCCACCCTGTGAGCTCCTGGCTCTTCACCTGATGGTCAGTCTGGGCCCATAGTCAACCACAGTTGAAGGACCAGCCACCGGGTGTCTCTGACACTTGCTATCCACACTTCCAGGGTCATGCAAGTCCCCATACTCCTCTCCCCACTCCCTCCCAGCCCCACCCTCTCTCTCCCAGGCTCTCACCCTTCCCTATCACATTCTCAGGGGAGACGCTCCTCTCCTACCACACCCAAGGGCTCTGCTGCCCCATCCCTGCAGCCTGAGGACCCCTGTCCCGCCCCCATGGTCACGCAGGGACTTCCCTGCTCCAGCTGCCAAGTGATCTCTGTGCACAAACAAGCTGCTGTGGTCCCATCGTCTCTAAGACAGCGATGACAACAGACTCTCCGGCAGCCCTCCGTTTCTTTCCCTCCTTTCAGAGTGGCTGTCACCACTGCCCACATCACTAAGTCCAGGGGCCGGTTCTTAGCCCTGGTCCTCAGGCCCTTCCTGCAGCTCGTGACCACTTGGCCCTGAAGCCTTTCCCACGTGGTCTCTGGGACACCCCCCGCCCCTGCTGGTTCCCCACCACACAGCTTCTCCTCAGCCTCCACAGCCTGGTCCTTCTTGGCATCAAGGGCCCCAGGCTCCCGTTCTTGGGCTTCTTCTCTCTTCCCTGCCCTTGCCCCTGGCACAGGTCTGCCATTCTCATACTGTGGGCGCCCATTACAAGCTGATGGCTCCTAACCCCATGTGACCCTACAGCTGAGCTATGGACACTGAGGGTGTTTCCCCTCTGCAGCCAAGGCCCCCCACACAAACAGCTCTGGTCTGCCTAGCCCCCCACCCTGCCCCGGACTTCCCATCACAGTAGAGGGCAGCCCCTTCGACCCCTCCCCATTCTAGGCTCTCAGGGATCTGATTGTTTCTACCTTGGAAATGCGTTCAGAGTTTGAGTTTTCACCACTCTCACTGCTACCACTCACACGTGCCCCCTAGTGTAACTTGGCAGTCTCCCAAATGCCCCCCTACTCTGACCGTACCCCTTGAATCAAACCACAACATGGGGGACCATGTGAAACAGTCACTCAGGCCACTCCCTGGTGCAAAGTTCCCCTGGCTTCCAGGCTCACATAGAGCAAAACAGAAGTCGGAGCAGCCCAGATGTCCTGTGTGATCCACCCCCCTCCACCCCCACCGCACACAGTGGGGACTGGTCAGATACTGGAAGTACATTGAACTGGATGGTTTGAGCTTCCTGGAGGAAGTGACTTTTAAGCTGAGTTCAAAGAAATAAACAGGAAATACCCAGATGAGTGGACATCTGTTAGGTCTAAGTAGGAAAACACAAACTGCACCAAGTGTTTACATTGGAAGAACTGGTGGCCTGGGTGAGGGAGGAGCTGAGGTAGGGGAGACAGGGGCAGCCCTAGATTGCACCAACTTCCCCATCCACCCCTGCCTGGTGTCACCGGCTCTGGGCATTGCACCTGCAGTAGGACCAGCACATGCAAAGGGCCTGATGCAGGAAGAAGGTAGAGGGGCAGGAGTACTGACAATGAAAGGAGGGCGGCCTGAGCGGAGGCAGGGGCCAGGCTGGGGCAGCTTCATCAGCTCTGGCAAGAATCTGGACTTAATCCCTGGAGGAGAGACACTGCCCTGCTCCAGCCAGTATCTGAGCCACCCTCATCTTCAAAAAGCCACACCCCCGATCCACACCTTTAGCCCTTTACTCAACACCCTCACTGCCTCTGGCCTCTTCAACCCCACCCAGACCCTGGCCTGGAAAGTTCCCTATGACATTCCCTTGCCTCTCTCCCTGGGCCCTCCTTCCCAGCCCCATCCTGGAAGAGCCCTCACCACTCACACAGGCTCCGGGGGTAACTCCCCATGTGGTCTCCAGCTCTAGCTCACTGCTCCTCAAACCCACCCCTACCAAACCTGACAAGCTCCTGGGAGCCCTTTCAGACCACCATGAGTCTCTGCGGCCACCAGGGTGGAGCCCAGACTCCACAAGGCACAGCCCTCGTGCCCTTAGCAGGTTGGCACTGTCTTTCTTGTTCATCCGGCCCTGTCACAGGCAGCCACGTTCCCAGATGGACCAGCCCTTCAGGCCCAGGCTGCCTGGCTTTGGACATCTCCTCCCTGGGCGTGCCTTTCTCCCCTCCCTGCCCCCACACACAGATTCCTCCTGCCTTGGGTCACCTCCTCCAAGAAGTCTTCCTTCACTGAGAGTGTCCCTCCCTCCTGTCCCCAGGAGGAACTGCTTCAGTGCTTTCTTTTCTGTCCTGGAACCTCTCACATCCAGCTTGGTGCCAGCAGGGGACTGAGTCTCAGAAGCACTTTTCATCTCATGGGGCTCCCTGGGCCCCCGATTCGTCCCTGTGAGATGAAGCCTCAGGCCCGATGCCCCTCCCCTGCACAAACCAGCTGAAACCTCCTTCTGGGGCTTCCTGCAGCAGTGTCTTCCAGAACCCTGGGGAGGATGAGCTACTCTGACGTGGGCGGGCAGGACTGTGAAGGGAATTCTCCAAGCTTAAAGAACAATTCATTGGAGCCCTGGGTTTTCCCTATAATTGTGACAGTGATCATCCTAAATGTCACTCTGCAAAGGTTCTCTATCCTTTGGTGACAGGTGATAATGACTTTGCTGAAAGAGTTAAGACCAGAACACCTAACCACAGACGTCCAGGAGCAGCAGCCGGTCAAGGGCCAAGGGCAGGAGAGTCAGGTCCCGTCCACGCCGGGCCGTCTGGTGACCAGGGTGGGTGACGGGCTTGTCCAGCCAGGGCATGAGGGGCTTCATGATGTCAATGGGTCACATGAAACAAGGGCTGCAGAGACGAGAGAAGCCTGGTGACCGCAGGCCATGAGAAGCAAGATACAAGGACATCCCCTTTCCTGTCCACGTGCTCGCTGCTTTGATTTTCTGCTGACATGAGTGCAGCTTCAGGCAGGCTTGCCCTGGCGCGACCAGAGCCTGGTTTGGGTGGAGCAGGCAGCAGGCAGGGTACAGCTCTGGGAGGAGGGTGGAATTCAGCCAAGCACCGGCAGGCTGTGTCACCCTGGACTGGTCACCTGGCCTACTCAGCCTCTGGAATGGGACTTGAAATGGGGCCCTCCCTGTAGAGTGGACCAGCACCACGCCGTAGCCCACAGCCAAGCTCCTGAGGCGCGTGTCTGGTTTGGCAGATGCTGGCAGGGGTTGTGGAGACAGCAGAAGCGTGGGGCGGCGGGCACTGTGCCGAGTTACATTTAGATGTTACTAAAACCTAAATGGTTTCTGTTATCTTGCTTGGATCTATGTGGTGGATTTAGGGCTTCCAAAAATCCACTTGAGGCTTTTTATATACTCACTATTTATAGTCTAAACTCTTGCAAATCCCCAGCCCAGCCAGCACATCCCTGTTATGCTTTCTCTCCGCCCAGACGCTCCAGCCTCTGAGAACAGAGCTACGGGATCTGCAGCCCTGGCCAGCACAGTGCGCTTTCTCCTGGGGATGAAACCAGGGACTCCTCTGCTCCTTGCAGAGTCGCCAGTCACCACATCCAGCCCCTCTCCCTCGTAGGAACTCCAGCAACTCTATCCATTCCTGGCATCCCATACGGTCATTCCCAAAAGGTGGAAAATTCGGTTGCTGTTATTCAGTCGCGCAGTTGTGTCCAACTCTTTGTGACCCCATGGACTGCAGCACGCCAGGCTTCCATGTCCTTCACCACCTTCCAAAGCTTGCTCAAACTCATGTCCATTGAATCAGTGATATCATCCAACCATCTCATCCTCTGTCATCCCCCTTCTCCTCTTGCCTCCAATTTTTCCCAGCATCAGAGTCTTTTCAGATGCGTCGGTTCTTCACATCAGGAGGGCAAAGGATTGGAGCTTCAGCTTCAGCATCAGTTCTACCAATGAGTTTTCAGGACTGATTTCCTTTAGGATTGACTGGTTTGATCTCCTTGCTATCCAAAGGACTCTCAAGAGTCTTCTCCAACACCACAGTTCGAAAGCATCAATTCTTCAGCATTCAGCCTTCTTTATGGTCCAACACTCACATCTGTACACGACTACTGGAAAGACCATAGCCTTGTCTATACAAACCTTTGTCAGCAAAGTGATGTTTTTGCTTTTTAATATGCTGTCTATGATTATCATAGCTTTCCTTCCAAAAAGTGTCTTTCAACTCATGGCTGCAGTCACCATCCACACTGATTTTGGAAACTTTGGTAACCATATAATATTTCTGTAGCCCATACGATTTTGTGTCCTGCTCTCTTCTGGATCAGGGCCAATCCCTTATTCTTTGTCTGTCTCCTCAGCTCCTTCTCCCTCATCCTGTGAGCTGATCCTTCATATAAACCAGCAACAGTGGGCAGTGTGCTCCATCACAGGTCACAGATGTCACTGTCGTTCACTCAGTGTCCGCCCTTAGGCCAAGATGCTGTGCCTCTCGGGTCAAAATCCATGTGGGACTTGGGGCACAAACAAGACAGCACAGCAGTAAGTGAGCCCAGGTCCTGCCCCCAGAACAAGAAGAGAGGGTCCAGACTGAGCAGATGCCCAGGCAGGAGGACGAGAGGCAGTGTATCACTGGGCTTAGAGCACAGATTCCTGAACTGACCATCTATCCAGCCCTGCCCTTCCTAGCTGTGTGACCTCAGGCAAGTTAGTTAACTTCTCTGGGCCTGGGTTTTCCCAAATGAGGATAAAATGGGCATAATATGTGTGTTCACCAGGAATGACTCGGTAGATGTAGACTTGTGCCCTTGCCTAGACAGCATCACAAAAGAGCTGTGACTATGAGACAGGGTAGACGTAGACTTGTGTCCTCGTCTAGACAGCATCACAAAAGACCTGTGACTATGAAGCAGGGTAGGTATAGACTTGTGTCCTTGCCTAGACAGCAGCATATAAGATCTGTGACTATGAGGCCACAGGCTGGGAGGCATCTGACCGCTACCTGTGAACACAGACGCTGTAGAAGTGTATGTGTACTGTGAACACAAACGTGCTCCAGGCCGGCCGGCCCCGAGGTGCCACTCCTTGAAGACAGATGCTTCACATCCTAGACCCAGAAAGAGCACACCACGTGTAGCTCGGGTGCCACCAGATGGGAGCCAGGCAAGGGAGTGGGGAGGAAGGGGGCCAAGAAGAGAAACACACCCAGCCCTCCTGAGGCCTCTGCCAGGCTCTCCTGCACGTCTGTGTCTCATTGGTTTTGGAAACTGCCCTGAATAGTACCTGTCATTTCTCCCATTTCACAGATAGGAGAGTCGAGGCTCAGAGGGAAGAAGGGCCTTGCTTAAGGCCTCAGAGCCCCCTGAGGTTGAGTGAGCCAGTGAATGTTCTAGGCAGGATGGAGGTGGTAGCTCTGAGGGCACAGGATGAAAGGCGGACGAGGAGGCCAAGTCACTCCCCGCACACAGTGAGTGAGCTCCCTGGGCCCTGGGTCCCAGACCAGGCCGCAAGGGCAGGGAAGCCCCGACTGGTCCACCTGCATCTCAGCAGGAACGGGCGACAGGCCCAGGGAAGTCCCGGCCGTCAGTGACCTGACGTCTTTGGCATCCCCATCTGGTTGTGCTCCTGGGCTCTTGGGGTCCTTACAAAACTGCCCCTGGGGTCAGCAGGCCATTCTGTGCCCCTGGAGGAAAGAGAGGAAGCCACTCCACATTGCCAGCCTAGTGAGGCAGGGAGGCCCACCATCCCAAGAGCTGCCTCCACTCCCAGTCTGGGACTGCCTCAGTCAGTCACTGCCCCTGCGTGGTGGCCAACAGGCCCTTTAGGACGGAAAGCCCAAGGACACACCCACAGCCCACGGCCCTCCTCCAGGGGCAGTAGCAAGGCCACATCCAAGGGTGGGCCCCGAATGCCAGCCCAGGATGCACGTGTCCCTCGAGCAGACGCAGGACTAGCTGAGAGGATTGCAGACGAATACTGGCCACCCAGTTAAATCTGAATTTCAGATAAACAATGAAAAGATTTCAGTATAAATGTACCCCACACAATCACTGGGATATACTTACACTGTCTATCTGAAATTCCCACTTAACCTGGCCACCATGTACTTTTCTTTGCTAAGTCTGGCAGCCTTACATGGTATCATACGCTTCAGCTAGAGCTGGGGAGAGCAGGTATCACTGATACTTTGAGAAGTGTCAGGCAAAGGCTTTGGAGTAGAAATTCAGAACACTTTCTGATGGGGCCAGGAACTGAGGCAACACAAACCAGCAGCAAAGTCTTGCCTTCACCTTTCTGATGCCTTCCTCCTTCTGATGCCTTCCTCCTGAAAGACAAGGCCCTCTATCGATGTCTAGAAACATCTTTCTGCCCCTCAATGTCTGCAAGCCTACCCTGCCAGTGGCTTGTGGGAACTGAATTATACCTTCTTTTTCAAAACTGAAAAGAACAGAAAAGGTCTTCTTTCCAGAGCAGCAGCCACATGCCCCTGAGCTAGGCCACCAAAGATGAATATCCTCTTAAAAATTATGGTGCACTTAAAAAGGAGCATGTTATGTCAGCAGTGGTGATAAGACAATTTATTACTGTCTACAAAAAGAAGGCCCTAATGACGTGGTGGAAGCTGGCTCAGTGGGCTGTAAATTATGAGCCATTCTCTCGTTGGCAGAAATAAATCCTTCCGTCAGTCACTGTGCTGCCTGTGATGGCCGGCGGGCTACAGGGCGGCAGGAACGACATGCCCACCGCCCGGGAACAGCACCTCCACTCCTCGGGCCCCCGACTTGTTCACAGGAACACTGCGGCATCTCTGGTCACAATTTTGGGAAATGTGTCCTTTTTGAGATGAAAAAATAGCAACTAGTTATGGTCTTCTAATAGGCAAATAAAAGAGAAAGAAAGGAAGGAAGGAAGAAGGAATGAAGAGGGTAGAAAGCAGAGTTCACTATGGAGGAGCAGGGCCCATGGTCAGAAAGCCTCACAGACACCGTGCTCTGAGAGCGCTCCTGCCCCTCCTGAGCCAGGCTTCCCTTGGCCAGAAGATGAAGGAGCTGGGCTGAAGGGCAGACCCACAGGGACCGCTGTTACCATAGGTGAGGTGAGGAGCCTCCTGAGTGGGGAGGGGTTCAGCAAGAGCCGGGGCAGCACCTACTGGAGACGCTGAGGCGCGGGCCTCCTTTACCCTCTGTGAAGCTGAGCTCAAGGAGACTCCCAGAGCCTGCTCCCTGAGTCCAGAATTCCGTGTAAACAGCCTCAAAGCCCACCTGCCTGCCCCTGGCAGAGCTCGGGAGCACGCCACCTATCCCCTCCAATGGCCTTACACCATCCAAAGGTGAGCTGTGCAGTCAGCCCTTCTTCAGGAGCCCACTGCTGAGGCACGCCTGGACACAAGCAGACAGAGACACGCACGCTGCGTGTAAGTAACGCGGGCGATCGCCAGACAGCAAACACGACCACATATGTGTGCGGTCAGCCCTTCCTCAGGAGCCCACTGCTGAGGCACGCCTGGACACACGCGGCCAGAGACGCGCACGCCACGAGCAAGTAACGCGGGCGATCGCCAGGCAGCAAACACGACCACGTATGTCTAGTGCGAGCGAGCCTGGGCTTACATGCTTTCATAGAATGGCTGAAGGATTAGTTGGCAGGGCTGCCACACAAACATTGGGTTGATGTTGTTCAGTCACTAAGTCATGCCCAACTCTTTGAAACCTCATGGACTGAAGCACACCAGGCTCCCCTGTCCTCCACTATCTCCTGGAGTTTGCTCAAGCTCATGTCCGTTGAGTTGGTGATGCCATCCAACCATCTCATCCTCTGTTGTCCCCTTCTCCTCTTGCCTTCAATCCTTCCCAGCATCAGGGTCTTTTCCTATGAGGCAATTCTTCACATCAGGTGGGCAAAGGATTGGAGCTTCAGCTTCAGCATCAGTCCTTCCAATGAATATTCAGGGTTGATTTCCTTTAGAATTGACTGGTTTGATCTCCCTGCAGTCCAAGGACTTTCAAGAGTCTTCTCCAGCACCACAATTTGAAAACTGGATGCTGAGTTTAATTTAAATTTCAGATAAACAATGGGAAAAAAAATTGAGTATATCCCACCTAATAGTTGGGATATACTAATAAAATAATTTGTTATTTATCTGAAATCCCAACTTGTCTGGCTCTCCTGTACTTTTCTTTGCTAAATCTGGCAGCCTTAGATGGTTAAAAAATGCTTCAACTGAATTGGGAAGGGCAGACTATCACTAATACTTTAAGAAGTGCCAGGAGAAGAACTTCCTTGGTGGTCCAGTGGCTAAAATGGCGAGCTCACAATGCAGGGGGCCCAAGTTCCATCCCTGGTCAGAGAGCTAGATCCCACATGCCACAGCTAAATATTCCACATGTGCTTGCTTAGTCACTCAGTCATATCCAAGTCTGTGTGACCCCAAGGACTGTAGCACGTTAGACTGTTCTGTCCATGAAATTCTTCAGGCAAGAATACTGGAATGGGTCGCCATTTTCTTCCTCCAGGGGATCTTCCCAACGTAGAGATAGAAACCACGTCTCCTGGGTCTCCTGCATTGCAGGCAGATTTCTTTACCTGCTGAGGATTGAGGGAAGCCAAAGACTCAGCATGCCACAGCTAAATATCCCATATGCTACAACTAAGACCCAGGAGAGCCAAAAAAAGTACCAGGCAAAGGTTTAGCTTGAAAATTATGAACACTTTCTGATGGGACCAGGAATCAAGGCAACGAAAACCATTAACAGTGTCTTGCTGAGCTCAATTACAGCCCATCAGGAATCTAGACAGGTTAAAATAACACAAAAATAAAAACAAAGACAGACACAGACAAGAACGCCACTACAATAAAGCTTGGAGCCTCCGGGAGCAGCATCCAGGGCTTGGAATTGGCTCAAGTCAGGGAGCTTTTGGAAGCTGGTGTATCAGGAAGTGTTTGGGTGACCCAGGAAGCATCCTGTTATCTGTCCATCCCCCTCCCTCCCTGGCCCCAGAGGGCTCCGTGAAGTGAGGAGTGGAGGGAGAGACCCAGACCCAAGGCCAGAGCAGGTGAAGGTTTCCTATGCACATCCCCCTGGAGCATCCCTCTTGGCTCCCACCACTCACCCAAGCACCCCAGCAAAATGGACCACTGTCCAAATCAGAGGCTCCATCCCAAACAATTCCTGTTTCTTCTGTCATTTCCTTTCACCTCTTATCTGAATCCTTGAGTTTTAAATTCTGTTTTCCTCCTTTTTTTTTTTTTTGGTACTTATTTCCCCCTTCCCCCAGGTATTTTTCTGATTGTGAGCAAGAGTCTTGTCATGTTTTACAATGCGATGTGAATTGCACCTGTTGTCCTTTCTGCCCCATAAGACCAGATACCCAGGAACCTTTTCATGAACTCTGCTTGGCTGGAGCAGCCACGGTGAGAGACAGTACACGGGGTGGCTTGGACACCAGGTGGGAGGCTGTGGGCACACACAATAACCCCTTCAAGGAGGGGTCCAGCAGTGTCTACAGCACTACCTTCTAGTCTAAAGCCAGGGGGCAGGGTTAAGGGTTGGTGACTTCAGTTCTACCATAACCAGCCCTTCTGGAGGCCTGCAGAATAGTGAGCATCAAGGTTGTAAGCAGTCCTAGGGTTGTTTGAGTCTCAGGTTAAAGAGAAGCCATGACACAGTAATTTACTGAACTGTTTCCTAATTATTTGAAAATGGTGATCCTTGTCTGCCACACATGGAAACGGGGTGCCAACCATGAGCTCTGACTAATCCACACTTCCTCAGGATCAGGGAGACCTGGATGTACCTGCCATCGCTGGACCCAGAAACCTTATTCTGTATTATTTTGTGCTTTTCCCAGAAAAAAAGTGATGGATTGAGGAAAAAAAGCAGGTACAGGCTGTCCTCAAGTGAGCACGTTAAAAGGCAAAAGCTATGGAAATGTCAAACTTTGGCCACCAGCCCATCATCTGAACACTTTCCAGCTGAGCGCGTCTGCAGTGGCATCATCCCCTCCCAGAGCTCTGTCAGGCAAGGGCGGGGGGGCTGCTATTTGCTGACAGTCACTGGGAACCTGAACCAAACCCTCATGAGGGGGGTCATCACTCATGTCAGCAGAGCAGTCAGGAGGGGCCTTCTCAGTGAGCGTCCCAGTGCCTTTCAGACCAAGCGTTAACAGCCCACCTCGGCCCCAGACCCTCTCCCACAGCCCTGACTCTGCTCTTTTCAGCCTTCTCTTCTAAGTGAAGCTGCGACGCACACTACCTCTGTGCAGACACACATAATGCAAAGCTTTTCCCACAGGTGCCAGGCAAAGGGTCAGACACACAGCCCCAGAGGCAATGTGACCCCTCAAGGGTCATTAAAACCAAGCAAGTGCGATCATAGTAATCATCTAAGGGCTGGTGGAAAAGACAATGCACTGGAAATGGCCTGAAGGGGTTGGCAAGATGGCCTGCACTTTTGGCCAGGTGAGACTTTTTTCCTTGTGAAATACGTGATGTACAGTTTCCACCAGCATCGTGAAAGCCAGATTGGATCTCAAGGTCAGAGCAGCCGCTGATGCTGAAACTCAGCATCCCCAGGCAGTCCATGCCATCCTTATGCACCTTGGGATGGTGGGAATGAGCCAGTGGGGGAAATCCCGTGGGGGCTGTGTCCACAGGTCTGCCATCTCAGAGGCCTGAGGACACTAGGCCTGTGACCTGGACGGTCAGACATGGTTCATGGGAGGCCTGGCTCAGCAGGTAAGAGGTCACGCAAACAGGAACTGCCTCCCACAATGAGATGGGAGGGGAGTTGGGAGGACGGAGGCCCTGTGTGTCTCCCAGGCAGTAAGTCACTACCAGCTCTCCAGGGTCTGTCTGCCAGGACCCAGACGGGATGCAAAAACCTCCAAGACTGCTGAACTACACAAGCACACAAGGGGCTCTCTCTGAGCAGAAGCCACTGGGGAAATCTGTCACAGAGGAGGGTCCCAGCCAGCAGTTGGCTCTATCACTAAAGATCATAATAGTGGACTTTCTCTTATACTTAGCAGTGTTTTATTTTTAGGCCTTCTAAATCACATTCTACAAAAACTGCTTCTGTTTTGATTCATAACTCAGACACTTCACTCTTCTTATCATTCACTAGGCGTGTACACACACACCTGGACACATGGCCTCAAAACAATACTCCATGTTTACTGCAAGCTTATCCTTATTCTAGGGTTAGGAAAGTGAAAGTCGCTCAGTCTGACTCATTTGCAACCACATGGACTGCCTGCCAGGCTCCTCTGTCTGTGGAATTCTCCAGGCCAGAATAGTCAAGTGGGTAGCCATTCCCTTCTCCAGGAGATCTTCCCAATCCAGGGACTGAACCCAGGTCTCCCACATCGCAGGCAGTTTCTTTACCATCTGAGTCACCAAGTCCTAACATTCCCAGCAAGGTCAGCATCCTGGAGCCTGATGACAAATGGACGATATACACCGAAGACCCTAGTATCCTGATGGTTAAAAAATGTGCTTTTCCCTATCAACAAGCCTTCGCATCCAGACCTCAGAACAAGGGTGTATTCACAGTACAGCTATTCTGCACCCGACTCCTCTTCTCAATTACCAGTGACGTGGTTGGACAGGCCCTTGTGGCTCTTATTATGACTGCAAGACATCCTTCAGCAGTAGCCATCAGGAAGCCTGGAGAAAAGAAAGGTTTACTATTTATAGGACCCAGAAACCACAGTCACAGGTAACTCTTGGGCCAGGGTTTCTGCTTCTACTGAGGCTTAGTATGGGGGTCTAGGGTTTCACAGGCTCACTTTTTATTGGTGAATTTAAAATGAAAGAGCGGGAAGAGAAAAAAACCAAGTAGCCCAAGCAGTCAGTTACTGAAATCAAGCAAGATCTCTAAAATGAGGAGCACCAGTGGGAGAGGCAGCCTGGGTCTTTCTCTAGCCCCGTGGATGGTGGTGTATTTACCAGGCAGCCATTTCTGAGGTGGATGCTTAAGCAATCAGGACATCAGTCAGGCACTTGCACTACAAAAGAACAACAAACAGTTGTCTGGGCTTGTACTCCACCAATATTTTATTTTATTCATTTAAGCATTTCAAAATGCTTTTCTGAATATGCGTAGCAGAAGAGGGCATGTAATGAAAAGCAAAGACCGCCCTCTCCTTTTCTTTCCCAACCCCGAGGCCCACAAGCCATCATAGTTAACCATTTCTGCATTTGGCCCTTCTGGTGCTTAGCATTCTAATTCCAGCACACTCTGGCTCTATCTTGATACTCAGTGACCCCTTACTATGAAACAGAGGCTTTAGCTAACTTAAACTACATTCTCCCCTAAATTTTGACAGTTACTATTTAAATTTTTCTGTTGACTACCTTTGAAACATTCAGTCTCACACCTAAATCTTACTTCTTGTTCTACTGTTTTCAATCGATTAATTTCTCTCAATGATACTTTGACAAGGGCTTCCCTGATGGCTCAGCAGTGAAGTATCTGCCTGCCAAGCAGGAGATGTGAGTTTGATCCCTGGGTCAGAAGACCCCTGGAGAAGGAAATGGCAACTCACCCCAGTAATCTTGCCTGGAGAATCCCACAGACAGAAGAGCCTGGTGGGCTACAGTCTATGGGATCACAAAGAGTCGGACACAACTTAGCGACTTAACAACCACAAATTATACCCTAACAATTTTTACATTGCTAGAGTTGATAATTTTATATACTCTTTTATAAACATAATTCTTGCATGTTCTGTCCATAGGCTGACTCTTTTTAAAAAAATACTGTTTTTATGCTATTATGGCTTCAAAAATATTATTCAAGTCAATCAGGTAGGATTTATTTCCCTCTCTGTGGGTTCAGTGTCATTAACTCCAAGAATCACAAATGGTCAATCGTTAAATTCATGTTACTTTGTTTCTTTCACATTTAGGCATAGATATGAGCTTCTTACATAGCTTTTCCTTTTTCTTGGAATTTTTATTGGCCTTATTTTCCCTTTGCTAGATCTTTGTGATTACCAAGCCTCTTAATCATACTATTTCTTGAAGCTTTTTGCTGGAATACATCCTGCAGAAACAGAAAGAGCACTCTGGAGATCAATGTTCTGAGTACTTACAAGTCTGAAGTTCTATATTTTCTCACATGAATGACAATTTTCTATGTACAGAATATTGTGTTTTTAATTATATTTTCCAGTATTTTTTCTTCTAATATCTAGTGTTCCTGATAAGACATTTGAGGACAGAATATTTTTGCTCTCTCAAGGATGACTTCTCTTCTCCTCGAAGCTTTAGGAATTTTTCTTTATATTTGGGGTCCTGAAATATCTTGAGTCTGTGTCAAGGCATGAATCTTTTATTCTCTGTCCTACTTGGAACCTGGAGGCCTTTTTAGTATGACAATAAATATCTTCCTTCACTTTTGAGAAACTTTCTTCTATTCTGTCTTTATTCTTTTAATAGAAGTTGTATATTTACATGGTTCAAAAATAGTTTTACGAGTCTCACATAGGTTAGCTGTTTCCCTCCCATTCCCCAAAGCTACTACTTTTAATGATTTTTGCCCTTGGTATTTGCCTCTGTATTTCTAAATTGCATGCTTAAATTCCAATGTCTTTTTGTATATTTTAAATATAATGTATTTACTTCAGACAATGTACAATAAGGGTTCAGCTCTCTCACTCTACTTCTGTACCCTAAAATACATTTCTTCTCCTTCCCATTCTGCTAATAGAATGATATCATAATTTTTGGACAAATCAATATTTAGCATTTATAACATTATGACTATGTATACATTATTAGAGGCTGTAGCAGGTAGTACATTAAATTTTTCTTTCCTTTCTTATACTATCTTGTGTTTTCACTGGAAGCCAATGTTTTTTTCCTTTAGTTTAGTTTTTAATGTACCTATCCCAAAACCATCCCCAAACTCTTCAATAGAAGAGATAATCTTCCTTTTCCTGGGAAAGAAAACATAAGCAATTTTTTAAAAGTTCCCAAGATAGTGCATGTCTGAAAGTGCCCACCAGTAACAATAGCACAGTGAGGGTTTGAAGACACAAAGTCTAAGAAGTCACTTTCAATAAGACATATGCATACCTATGACTGATTCGTGCTGATGTTTGACAGAAAACAAAATCCTGTAAAGCAATTATACTTCAATTTATAAATAAATAAAAATTGTGAAGGTCTTTCTCACCCTTCACCTTCACTTGCAGGACTAACACTGGGTCTTGTGTGGGCCTCTGCTTTCTCCCTAACTGCAGTGCCTTCTTTTTGCCACCAGTGTTTTGAAACTTTTCTCTGATGTGTCCCGTGTGGCTTTGTTTCCACTCAACATGCTGGGTGTGTGATGAATCCCTCAGTCTTTCATGTACAAAGTCTCCTTGAGTTGTTTCTTTGGTAAACTATCCCCCTCCATTTTCTTTCTTCTCTATTTTTGAAAGTTTTATAATTTAAGCTGTTCCATTTCCTGCAAGGAGATCCAACCAGTCCATCCTAAAGGAGATCAGTCCTGGGAGTTCGTTGGAAGGACTGATGTTGAAGCTGAAACTCCAATACTTTGGCCACCTGATGCAAACAGCTGACTCATTTGAAAGGACTCTGATGCTTGGAAAGACTGAGGGCAGGTGGAGAAGGGGACGACAGAGGATGAGATGGTTGGATGGCATCACCGACTCAATGGACATGAGTTTGAGTGAACTCTGGGAGTTGGTGATGGACAGGGAGGCTGGTGTGCTGCGGTTCATGGGGTCGCAAAGAGTCGGACACAACTGAGTGACTGAACTGAACTGAACTTCCTGCTTAGTCTAATTTCCTCACTTTTTAGCTTCTATTTTCCATTTTTTTGTTGGAGTTGTTCTAATTATTGGATTTCCTCAACTTTCTTTTTAGGCTTCTACTAAACATTTCATTTCTGCTTTTTTATTTTTAAATTCCCAAGTCATTTTTGTGTTCTAAATCTTCCTTTTTAAAGCAATATTCCTTGATCAGCTTTTATTGAGATATAATTACTACGTAATTGTTCACATCTAAAATATACAATTTGGTAAGTTTTGACAAACGTATATAAAATTGAAACTGTCACCACAGTCAATATAATAATTTTTCTTGCACGGATTATGCTTTTCACGTTGGATCTGAAAAATCTTTACCTGACTCATGCTCACAATGATTTTCCTTATGTTTCCTTCATCTAAAAGATTTGTAGTTTTAGGTTTTATATTTTAGTCTATGATCTGATGTGAACCAATAAACAAGGTTCTTTTTTTTGCATATGTGTATCTCACTGTTTCAGTGCCAATTATTGAAAAGGTTATCCCTTTCTCCTTGAACCACTTTGGCATCTTTCTCAAAACTCAATTGCCCCAGTTTGTGTAGAACTGATATTTTTTCTTTCTTAAATGTATGGAATATACTTAAGTGAAGCCATATGTGCTTGGACTAATTTTTTTGGAAAGATTTTTACTTACAAACTAAATTTCTTTAATAGATCTATTCATATTCAGATTATGTATTTTTGATTTGGGTTATCTATTTCAGACTCAGCTTTTAAAAATTTTTATGTGATAAAATATTCATACATACAATTTACCATTTTAAACATTTCAAATGCACAATTCAAGGGCATTAAGCACATTTACAATGTTCTGTAACCATGATCACTATTTCTAGAATATTCTCATCGTTCCAAACGGAAACTCAGTACCCATTAAACAGCAAACCTTTTCCCCACTCCTTTTGGTCCCTGATAACCTCTATTCCTCTCTTTGACTTTGCCTATCATAGGTATTTCATATAAGTGGAATCATACAACATTTTCACTTTTGTGTCTGGCTTACTCAGCATAAAGTTTTCAAAGTTCATCCATGTTGCAGCAAGTATCAGAATGTTGTTCTTTATTATGGCTATCTATTTCTTTCTGAAAGAGCTTTGAAAGTTTACGTCTTTTCAAAGAATGTCTCTTTCATCTCAGTTATTAAACTGATTGATACGAAGTTGTTTATAATACTTCATAATTTTCTTTTTAATATGTAAAAGTCTATAGTGATATTACCTCTCTCATTCCTGATATTGGTTATTCCTATCTTCTTTCTTTTTTTCTAATACTTCTGGCAAGAAGCTTTGAGTTTTATTGATTTTATCAAAGAACAAACTTTTGGTTTCATTGATTTTTTTCTTTTGTTTTCTCTATTCATTTATACTCTTACCTTCATTCTTTTCATCTGTTTTAGTTTTTCTTCTCTTATTTTTTATAGTATAAGATGAAGTAATTTACTTGAGACTTTTATTTTTTCTAATATATGCGTTTGGCACTATACATTTTCTTCTGCATAGTGCTTTAGCTGTATCTTACAAATTCTGACAGATTGCATTTTCATTTTGATTTAGTTATATTTTGATTTCTTCCTTGACTTTTGGGTTATTTTAAAATGTGTTCATTTCCAAATATTTGAAGATATTACAGATATCCATATAATCCCATACTGGTCAGAGAATAGACTTTGATTTAAATTCTTATAGAGTTATTGAATTTTTTATTGCCCAAGAATTTTCTATTTTAGTGGGCATTTCATATGCACTGAAAAAGAATGGTAAGTGGAAGGTTCTATAAATATCAGAATATGTTGGTTGAAAATACTATTCAAGACTTCTGTATCTTTACTGATTTTTATATACTTTTTGCACAAATTACTGAGAGTAGAATGTTGAAATCTCTAACTAGAATTTGTATCTGTCCATTTTCCCTTACAAATCTTTTCACTCTTGCTTCAAGTATTTTGAAGCCCTGTTATGATATGCATTAACGTTTACATTTGTTTTTTATACTCTTGTTAAATTGCCTCCTTTAGGGTTACGAAATTATCCTTTTTACCCCTAATAATATTCTCTGCTCTGAAATTTAATTTCTCTCACAGCCATTCCTGCTTTCTTTAAATCCAGACAACTGGATCTTTTTAAAATCTTTTTTTCACCTTTATATGCTTTCTTTCAACTTTTACTTTTAACCTATCTGTGTCTTTATATTTTAATGGGTTTCTTTTAGGAAGGAAATAGTTGTCATGCTTTCTTTTATTCACTCTGAATATCTGTGCCTTTTGATTGGGGATGTTTATATTATTTACATTTTGTGTGATTATTAATGTGTTTGCATTTAAATGTGTCATTTTGATATTTGTTTCCTATTTGTCTCATCTTTTATTTGTTCCTATTTTCCTTTACTGTTGGCTTCTTTTGGTTTATTTTATAATTTAATTATCTCCTTTTTTGGCTTTATTAGCCATGCTATAACTTTACTTTCTTATCTGGGTGTTTACTTTAGTGTTTACAGTATACTTCTTTAACTTATTTTAGTCTCACTTAAGTAATACTATACCATTTCATGTGTAGTATAAAAATTTTACAATAGGATATTTCCATTCTCCCTCTCCTGACTTTTGTGCTATGTTTTGTCTAGATTTTATATGTAACAAACTTTACCCTCTATGGTTATTACTTTTATAATTAAAGATTATTTTTTTTTAAGCTAGAAAAGAAATCTTATATTCACGTACACATCATTTCTGGCGCTCATCATTCCTTTGTGCAAATCTAGTTTTACCCCTAGATCATTTTCCTTCCGCCTTTATAACTTCTTTTAAAATTTCTTGTAGTTTGTTTCTGCAAGTGATACTTTCNTTTTTTTTAAAGCTAGAAAAGAAATCTTATATTCACGTACACATCATTTCTGGCGCTCATCATTCCTTTGTGCAAATCTAGTTTTACCCCTAGATCATTTTCCTTCCGCCTTTATAACTTCTTTTAAAATTTCTTGTAGTTTGTTTCTGCAAGTGATACTTTCTGCTTCAGTATGTTCAAAAATGTATTTAGTATTGCCTTTGTCTTCAAAGTACATTTTAACCATGTATAAAATTCTTATTTGACATTTTTTCCCTTTCAGTACATAAACATGTTCTCCACTGTCTTCTGGCTTGCTTTGTTTCCAACAAGAAATTGCTATGACTTGTATCTAACAGCAATGTACTTTTTTCCTTGGTGCTCTTTTCTCTTTATCTCTGATTTTAAGCAATTTTATTATGATGTGCCTTTGTGTAGTTTTCTTTACATTTCTTATGCTGGGGGCCACTGAGTTCCTTAGACCTATGGGTTTATAATTTTCATCAAAACTGGAAAAATTATGGCATTATTTCTTCAAACTTTTTTTCTGTTTCCTACTCCTACCTCATGCACTTATCTTCTCCTCCTAGGGTTCCAATTACAAATAATAGGTCATTTCAAGTAGGCCTCCAGTTCAGTTTCATTCATTTTCCCATATTTTTAGTTATTTTAGGAGAGAGGATAAATCTGAACCCTGTTACACTATCATCAACTAAAACAGAAGTCCAATAATCTTGTTTGATGAATATATTTGTTTCTAAGATTTCAATCATGATTTTTAAGCTTTCTTCTGCTCATCACAAGAGAGTGATGGTCACCTGAATGAATACGATGAGGATGGGAATCTCAGCAGGTCTACCTACTTCTTGTAAAGGTCTTCAACCAATTCTCCTCATTTGAGCCTCGCCCAGTCCCTTCATTCAGAGTTAACTGATGCTTTCAACTCCAGAGTTTTTTGGTGGCTCTTCAGTTTCTAGAGTTTACCCTAGTGTAGGCTTCAGCTTTCGTGGGTCTACTAACAGTTATTGCTCATCCATCTGCCTCTCAGCTTCCAAATGGACTGCTTCAGTCTCTCCTCCCATTCTCTTTGCCCTTACATATTCATCCCCCTTGTTTTCATTTTACTGAAATTCTGAGAGGGAGCAGCCATAAATTCAGGTGTTTATTCTGCCACATTAAATCAGAAGATAGATCTATTTCTAAAATATTCCTAAAATATCTCTGCGTGGAGTGCAGCCGGGGTTGCACCACACGCAGCTGCACTCTGGGGCTCTGGCCCCAGTTTCCCTACCATCTCTGGTCCTGGTCACCCTGTGGCCACTTCTCTCAGGTCTGCTCTGTCACCTGGCTCCCTCAGTCAGACTAGCCAGCACTGACAGCAGAAGCATGTGCCTTATAAGCAGAATGTGGCAACATTTTGAGGCAACCTGACAGTCTTTGTTTTTCAGTAGAGGGACTGCCTACTCACAGCATGGATTTCTTTAATATTTTATTTTTATTTATTTATTTATTTGGCTGCAGTGGGTCATAGCTGATCTTTTTGCAGGGACCTTTTAGTTGGGGCATGCAGTATCTTTAGTAGCAGCATGTGAACTTAGTTGCAACATGCGAGCTCTTAGTTGCAACATGTGAGATCTAGTTCCCTCACCAGGAATGAAAACCAGGCCCCCTGCATTGGGAACATGGAGTCGTAGCCACTGAATCACCAGGGAAGTCCCACAGAGAGTGCATTTCAACCAAGGCCCCAACAATATCACTATGAGGCAGAGGAACAGAGGCATCCTCAATAAGGATAAATAATCTTGAGATTGAAGACAACATCATGGAATAGAAGCTCTTAAGCTCACACCCTCTCATGAGAACACTCAAATGATAACTATCAATACAAAAAAAAGTGGAACCTACCAAACAAAGATATATTACAACCAAAAACAAAGAAGGAATCACAACAAGATGGTAGGAGGGGTGATATAAAAAAACAACTCCATACCCTCCTGGGTAGGTGATCCACAACTACAGAATAATTACCTGGCACAAGTTCTCCCACGGGAGTGAGAGAGTCTCGTGTCAGGCTTACCAGCTTGGGGGTCTGGCATCGGGAGGAAGAGCCCCCTAGGGCATTTGGCTTTGAAGGCCAGTGGGTCTTGATCGCAGGGCTGGGAGAAACAGAGATCCAGTCTCAGAGGGCACACAAAAGGTGTCATGTGTGCCAGGACCCAGGGCAAAGCAGTGACTCCTCAGGAGCCTACACCTCTCCTACCTGCTGCTTAGAGGGTTTCCTGCAGAGGCAGGGGATGGCTGTGGCTCTCTCCTGGGGCATAAAAGCTGGTGGTGAACATACGTAGAGTACTCAGCTGAAGGCTGACATCTTGCTTGGCACATCAGCACCAAGACCTGGCCCACTCAATAGCCTGCAGGCTCCAGTCCTGGGATTCCTAAGGCCAAACAATCAGCAGGTTGGAACATAGCCCCACCATCAACAGACAAGCTGCTGAAAGACTTTCTGAGCTCTCACCCTCCTCTAGACATGCCCCTTGACGTGATCCTGCCTAATCCTGTCCTCCCCCAGAGGGCCAAGACCTCATTCTACCCAACAGTGGGCAGACACCAGTCCCTCCCACCAGGAAGTCTGCACACGCCCCTAGGTCAGCCTCACCCATCAGGGGGGCAGACACCAGAAGGAAGGAAACTACTATCCTGCAGCCTGCAGAACTGACTCTGTAAGCACAGGTCAGAACCGACCTGGGTCAGCTGGTCCCTGGCCCCTGGGTGGTGAGAGGGGAGAGGACTGCTGGGACACATAGGACATGCCCTACAGAAAGCTACTTCTCCAAGACCTAAAAACACAGCTAAGCTACTATATACATAAAAACACAAATAGAATTTATCATGTAAGAAACGAATCGCCAGTCTAGCTTCAATACAGAATACAGGATGCCTGGGGCTGGTGCACTGGGATGACCCAGAGAGATGATATGGGGAGGATGGTGGGAGGGCAGTTCAGGATTGGGAACTCACGTACACCAGCAGTGGATTCATGTCAATGTATGGCAAAACCAATACAGTATTGTAAAGTAAAAAAATAAAAATAAGAGCAAAAATAATAATAATAAAATAAAATAAAAACACAGCTAAGCTACTACATACATAAAAACACAAATAGAATTTAAACAAAGTGAGACAGAAAAGAAATATGTTTCAGACAAAGGAACAAGACAAAACCCCAGAAAAACAACTGAGTGAAGTGGATACAGGCCATCTACCTGAGAAAGAGTTCCAAGTAAAGGAAAGTAAAGACGATCCAAGAACTTGAGAGAGAATGCAGTGCAAAGTGAGAAGTTACAAAAAGTTTTTAATGAAGAAAATAAAGAACAACCAAACAGAGTTGAATATTAAAGTGAAATGAAAAATGCACTAAAAAGGAATCAATAGCAAAATAAATGAGGCAGAAGAATACAAAGGTGACCAGACAGAGCGCTGGAAATCACTGCTGTGGAACAGAATAAAGGAAAGAAAGACAAGACACCGGGACAGTTTAAAACACCTCTGAGACAATGTCAGACACACCACATTCACACGACAGGGGTCCCAGAAGGCGAAGAGAGAGGGAAGAGGCCTGAGAAGGCATTTAAAGAGTTAACAGCTGAAAATTTCCCTAACATGGAAAAGGAAGCAATCACCCAACCCAGCAAGCACAGAGAGTCCTACACGGGATTAACCCAAGAAAGACCACACTGAGAAACATAATAGTCAAACTGACAAAAATTAAATACAAAATATTAAAAGCAACAAGGAAAAAGGAACACTTAATATATAAGGAAATCCCCATAAGGTTATCAGCTGATTTTTCCAGCAGAACTCTGCAGGCCAAAAGGGGGTGGCATGATATAGTTAAAGTGATGAAAGGGCAAAACCTATAGCCAAAATACTCTCCACAGGAAGGCTCTCATTTAGATTTGACAGAAAAATCAAAAGCTTCACAGAAAAGCAAAAGCTAAAAGAATCCAGTACCGCCAAACCAGCTTTACAACAAATGTTAAACAAACTTCTCTAGGTGGAAAAGAAAAAGCCACAACTAGAAATAAGGAAACTACTAAATGGGAAAGCTCACTGGTTAAAGACAAATATATTGCAAACATAGGAAAGGTTTGATACACACAAATATAGATATCAAAACCAGTAAACATAAGAGAAAGAGGGTATAAAGGCAAGATATTTGAAATACATTTGAAATTAAGAGATCAGCAACTTTAAAAAAGCAAGTATTTACATAGATTGCTATATCAAAACCTCATGGCAACCACAACCAAAAATCCATAATAGATATATATACACAGAAAAATTAAAACGGAATCCAAACTGAAAATAGCTATCAAACCACAAGAGAAGAGAACAGAGGAAGAAAGGAGGAAAAAAGACGTACTGATACAAATCCAAAACTCCTAACAAAACGGAAATAAGAACATATATATCGATAATTACCTTAAACAGATTAAATGCTCCAACCAAAAAACATAGACTGACTGAATGGATACAAAACCAAGACTCATATATACACTGTCTACAAAAGACCCACTTCAGATCCTGAGACACATACACTGAAAGTGAGGAAATGAGAAAAGGTACTCCATGAAAATGGAAGTCAAAAGAAAGCTGGAGTAGCAACAGTCATATCAGAAATAAAAGATGTTAAAATGGAAGTTGTCACAACAAAGAAGGACACTAAATGATAATCAACCCAAAAAGAAGATATGACAATTGTAAATAAGCCTTTACCCAACATGGGGCATATCAATATATAAGGCAAATATCAACAGACATAAAAGGAGAAATTGACAGAAACACAGTAATAGTGAGGGACCTTAACATCCCACTTAGATCAATGGACAGATCATTCAAACAGAAAACCAATAAGGAAACTGAGAATTAAAATGAAATATCAGATCAGATGGACTCCGTTAATATTTACAAAGCATTCCATCCAAAAGCGGCAGAATACGCATCCTTTTCAAGTGCACACAGAACATTCTCCAGGACAAATGACATGCTGGACCATAAAGCAAGCCGTGGCAAATTTAAGAAAATTTAAATTGCATCAGTCAACTTTTCCAACCACAATGCCAGGAGATTAGAAATCAACTACAAGAAAAAAATACTGCAAAAAAAAAAAAAAAAACCCCACAAAAATGTGAAGCCAAATATGCTACTTAACAACCAATGGGTCACTGAAGAAGTCAAAAAGGAAATCAAATAATTCCTAGAGATAAATGAAAATGAAAACACAACAATCCAAAACCCATAATCCAAATTCTAAGAGATGCAGCAAGGCAGTTATATGAGGGAGTTTACAGCAATACAAGCTTACCTCAGAAGTAAGAAAATCTCAAATAAACAACCTAACTTTACAACTAAAGCAAGAGAAAGATGAGTGGGGAAAAAAAAATTAGTAGAAGGAAGGAAATTGTAAAGATCAGAGCAGAAATAAATGAACTAGAAACCAAAAAAACCTTGAAAAGATCTAGGAAACTAAAAGCTGGTTCTTTCAAAAGATAAAACAAAATTGATAAATCTTCAGAACCAGACTCCCACAGAACCAGACTCATGAAGAAAAAAAAAAAAAAAGGAAAGGATTCAAATCAATAAACCTGGAAATGAAGAAGTCACAACAGACCCCACAGAAATACAAAGGACCATAGAGACTACCTACCATGTGTTACTACAAGCAACTGTGTGTTAATAAAATGAATAACCTAGAAGAAATAGACAAATTGTTTAAAAGGTATGATCTCCCAAGAAGTGCCAAGAAGAAATCAAAATATGAACAGACCAATTACAAGTACTGAATCTGTGATTTACAAACTACCAACAAACAAAAGTCTAGGACCAGATGGCATCACAGGTGAATTCTATCAAACAGTCAGAGAAGAGTTTATTCTTCTGAAACTACTCCAAAAAATTGCAGAGAGAGGAACACTTCCAAACTCCTTCTATAAGGAAAGTATCACCCTGATACCAAAACCAGACAAAGATAACACAGAAAAAAAATTTACAGGCCAATATTACCAATGAACACAGATGCAAAAATCATCAACAAAATCCTAGCAAACCAAATCCAGCAACACATGTAAAGGATCATACACCATGAGCAACTGGATATATCCCAGGGATGCAAAGGTTTTCAATATTTAGAAATATTAAGAAATATTATAAATATTTAGAAATATTAGAAATATTTAGAAATATTCAAATATTTCCACTTTCAATATTTGCAAATCAATCAGTGCTATAAACCACATTAAGAAACTGAAGAATTAAAAACCATATGATCATCTCAATAGATGCATTAAAAACCTGTTGATAAAATTCAACATCCATTTATGATTTTAAAAAACTATCCAGAAAGTAAGCATAGAGGAACTTACCACAATATAATAAAGGTTACATATGCAAACCCACAGCTAACATCATACTTAAAAATGCAAAGCTAAAAGCATTTCTTCTAAGATCAGAAACAAGACAAGATGGCCACTCTTAAGCTGTAGCAATCAAAGAAGGAAAAAATAAAAGGAATCCAAATTCAAAAAGAATAAATAAAACCGTCACTGTCTGCAGATGACATGATACTATGCAGAGAAAATCCTAGACACTACCAGAGAACTACTAGAGTTCATCAATGAATTTGGTAAATTTGCAGGATATACATAAAAAAATAATAAACCCAAGAAAAAAGAAATAGGCAGAGGCTCTAAAAAGACATTTTTCCAAAGAAGACATACAGATGGCCAAAAAGCAAATGAAAAGATGTTCAGTTTTTTACTTATTAGAAAATGGAAACCAAAACTACAATAAGGTATTATCTCACACACACTGATCAGAATGACATAAAAAAATAATAAACCCAAGAAAAAAGAAATAGGCAGAGGCTCTAAAAAGACATTTTTCCAAAGAAGACATACAGATGGCCAAAAAGCAGATGAAAAGATGTTCAGTTTTTTACTTATTAGAAAATGGAAACCAAAACTACAATAAGGTATTATCTCACACACACTGATCAGAATGGCCATCATAAAAAAGTCTACAAATAGTAAATGCTAGATACAGTGTGGAGAAAAGAGAATCCTCCTAGACCGTCAGTGGGGATATAAATTGGTAAAGTCAGTATGGAGAACAGTTTGGAGGTTCCTTAAAAAACTAAAAATAGAGCTACTATATGAATCCTTCAATCTCCCTCCTGGGCATATATATCTGGAGAATACCATAATTTGAAAAGGTACATACACCCAAAAGTTCACTGCAGCTCTATTTACAATACCCAAAACATGGAAACCATTTTAATGTCCATCAACAGATTAAGTGGATAAAGAAGATGTGGTACACAGATACAACAGAATATTACTCAGCCATAATAAAGAATGAAATTACGCCACTTGCAGCAACATGAATAGACTCAGAGATTATCACACCAAGTGAAGCAAGTCTAACAGAAAAAGACAAACTAACATATGATATAGGCTGTAGGTGCAATTTAAGAAAGGTTGTAAATTAACTTATTTACAAAACAGAAACAGATTCACAGATATAGAAAACAAAGGAGATGGGGGTGAGGGATAAATTAGGAGCTGGGGATTAAAACATCACACTGCTATATATAAAATGCGGGCTTTCCTGGGTGGCTCAGTGGTAAAGAATTCACCTGCCAATGCAGATGCAGAACATGTGAGTTCAACCACTGTGTTGGGACCATCCCCTGGAGAAGGAAATGGCCACCCACTCCAGTATTCTTGCCTGGGAAATCCCATGGACAAAGGAGCCTGGCAGGCTACAGTCCATGGGGTCACAAAAGAGTCAGACGTGAATTAGCAACTAAACAACAACTACAAATATATGAAATACATAACAAGTACTGACTGTATACCACAGGGAACCATACTCACTCAATATCTTGTAATAACCTACAGTGGAAGAGAATGTAGAAAAAGGAATATATATCTATACAGTTTATACATATAACTAAATTACTACATACTTGCGACTAACACAACATTATAAATCTACTATATTTTAATAAAAGTTTTAAAAGAAAGAACAAAAAGTTTGCTTTTTTTTGGTAATATTCTTCTCTCCATCTTCTGTCTAAAAATGGATAACCTGGGTGGGGCTCTCTTGGAGTAATGGTATAGGTCCCTTATGTTTTCTCTTACATTTTTAATCTCTTTGTCCTTGTGTTTCACATCCAAATGGTCTCCTCAGCTTCGTCTCTCAGCCCTCTGTCTGAATGCTTAGCTTCCAAAAGCCTCGTGATTCTCCCCTAGAGCCCTCAGAAGGAACGCAGCCTTGCCAACACCTGATTTCCAGCCTCTAGGACTACTGCTACTGCTGCTGCTCTAAGCCAAAAACCAAACAAACAAAAACCACTGCTTCTGATTCTCTTTTCATAGCAACCAATTCTGATTTTTGTGGATGCAAAATCTCACCCAAATTTCTCTGAAGATACTATTAGACTGGTGCAAATGTAATTTTGGTTTTGGACCATGAATTTTAAATAATTATATCCATACTCAAACACATCTTTATTAATCAAAATAGGAACCACTACAATCAACACATTTTTGCCAACAAGAAATGTTTGTTTATCCCTGAAGGTTAAAAATCTGTGTTTTAGGATTCAGCACTCTTGGAAACCATTTTCTGCGTCCTGCTGGTTGTGGAAGCATCTTCCCTGCAAAAAGTTGACAAGATGCTTGAAGAAATGGTAGTCCTCCAGTGAGAAGTCAGGTGAGAATGGCAGATGAGGCAAAGCTTTGTAGCCCAGTTCGTTCAACTTTTGAAGTGTTGATTGTGCAATGTGTGGTCAGACATTGTCATGGTGAAGAACGGGGCCTATTCTGTTGACCAATGCCAGCTGCAGGTATTACAATTTTGGGTGCATCTGGTCGATTTGCTGAGCATACTTCTCAGAGGTAATGGTTTCACCTGGGTTTAGAGAGTTGTAGTGGATCAGATGGGCAGCAGACCAACAAACAGCGGCCATGACCTTTTTTTGATGTAAGTTTGGGAAGTGCTTTTCTAGGTTCAGTCACTGAGGGGTCATCACTGGTTGTCGTATAAAATCCACTTTTTGTTGCACGTCACAATCCACTAGATAAATGGTTTGTTTGTTGTTGAATAGAATGAGAGAAGACCACACTTCAAAACAGGACCAACAAACAGCGACCATGACCTTTTTTTGATGTAAGTTTGGGAAGTGCTTTTCTAGGTTCAATCACTGAGGGGTCATCACTGGTTGTCGTATAAAATCCACTTTTTGTTGCACGTCACAATCCACTAGAGAAATGGTTTGTTTGTTGTTGAATAGAATGAGAGAAGACCACACTTCAAAACAATTTTTCTGATCTGCAGTCAGCTCGCGAGGCCACCTCTTTACTTCAAATGCCAAATGACTGTAGAATGGTCAGTGTTGAGTTCTTTGGCCACTTCTCATGTAGTTATAGGACTTCCCTTGTGGTTCAGACGGTAAAGCGTCTGCCTACAATGCAGGAGACCCGAGTTTGATCCCTGAGTTGGGAAGATCCTCTGGAAAAGGAAATGGCAACCCACTCCAGTACTCTTGCCTGGAAAATCCCATGGATGGAGGAGCATGGTAGGCTACAGTCCATGAGGTCGCAAAGAGTCAGACATGACTGAGCAACTTCACTTGGTCATGTAGTTAAAAGAGGATTAGCTTTGATGATAATTCTCGATTGGTCGTTGTCAACTTTCGATGGCCAGCCACTGTGCTTCTCATCTTCAAGGTTCTCATCTCCTCTGCAAAATTTCTTGAACCACCACTGCACTGTAATGTTCATTANAGGTCGCAAAGAGTCAGACACGACTGAGCAACTTCACTTGGTCATGTAGTTAAAAGAGGATTAGCTTTGATGATAATTCTCGATTGGTCGTTGTCAACTTTCGATGGCCAGCCACTGTGCTTCTCATCTTCAAGGTTCTCATCTCCTCTGCAAAATTTCTTGAACCACCACTGCACTGTAATGTTCATTAGCAGTTCCTGGGCCAAATGCACTGTTGTTGCAAGTTGCTCTACTGCTTTATGACCCATTCTGAACTTGAATAAGAAACTCACTCAAATTTGCTTTTCATTTAACATCATTTCCCTAGTCTAAAATATGTATAAAATAAACAAGTGCTAAGTCATCAGTAAAAAAAAAAAAAAAAACATAGAGAAATGCACATTAAAATGATGTATAACATAACCACATTTACTTAATGTATTCCAATATCAAACAGCACAGTTCAACAATGCAAAACTGCAGTTATCTTTGCACCAACCTAATCACTAGATTTGTCAGGTTCTCTCTCATCCCTGGATTGTGATTTTAATCTTATGGGATCAGCTACTCTGTTTAGTTTTCTTGGTCTTTTTCTTTCAGATGGCCAGCTTTCCCCATGTGTCTGGTTATCTTTAGTCCTCTATTCATATCTGAGATTGAAGGAACATATTTACTGTAGCTGGCATGTTGTGTATTATCAACAAGCCATACCCTAAGCTAAAAAAGGCTTGGAGGCAAGAATCACGCGTGGGCTTGGCCATGTGCACCAGTAGACTTTGCTTTAGGGTTCACCGGTAGGATGCTGGTGCTCTTGGGAGCATTCTTTGATATCTGAACAGGAAGTCCCAAAACCCACACTGAGACTGTTGGATCTCCTTGGTCAAGTGCGTTTAGGAGGCTGCTGCTGCTTTTAAGTCACTTCAGTCATGTCTGACTCTGTGTGACCCCATAGACGGCAGCCCACCAGGCTCCCTCGTCCCTGGGATTCTCCAGGCAAGAATGCTGGAGTGGGTTGCCATTTCCTTCTCCAATGCCTTTAGGAGGAGTCTTCTGGTTTTTCAGTTCACTCACGGGTAAACACCTGATTGTTGGTCTCTCCTGGTGAAGTGGGTAGGGTTTTAGGCTAGAGACTAATTGACACAACTGTTCTGTTGATAAACCTTCAATTAAACATCCTGTCTGATGCCCCTGTTAACTTTCCAGTCTCTCTCTGTGTGTTCTGCTGGGAGGACTGGCCACTGTTGTAAGCCCCACTGCCGTGCTCTTGGAATGGGCGCAGCCATCCTCGGCTTCTTCCCAACTGTCACCTGGCCTTTTCCATCTCTCTGTATCCATTTTAATGTCTTCTTTGCCTATATCCCCTTCTGCTCCCCCTTCCTGTTAAGGAATTTTTTTAGTCTTGTATTGAGATTTGGAAGGAAAAAGAAAAATCCATGTGAAAAATCCACCATCTTAAAGCAAAAGTCTGTTTTTCCCTAGTTTTATGAGCCCTTAAGCTTCTGCAGAATAAACACATAATTGGTTTTTCCTTAACTTAGACAAACATCTAAGTAGGAGTCAAAGGACCTTCCAAGTTCTTGAGCCAGCCGGTGCCATGGGTCTGTGGTGCCCAGACTTGATGTCTGCTGGTCTGTGGGGGTTACCGTCTCCTGGATCTGAAGCCAGATTTGCTGTAGCAAGATCTGTGACTCCGAAGGATTATAAAATACTGAATCACTGCCGCGGAGACCCAATAAGCAACCGGAAGCTGCATCTTGGGTTCATCTGAGTTGGAGTCAGAGCACACTGGTCCCTGGAGGGGGGAGTTCTATCCTGTGATTAACACATCACCTGAGGCTGTGCTGGAAAGATGGAGCGCCCCATCCCCGTCAGAGGGACCTGCTGCTACGACTGCGCAGCCCCCAGTCATCACTGGGTGCTGTCTCACTGACGCCAGAGTCCCCCACAGGTGATGTATCACACACCCAGGAGATGGCCCCCGGAGGAAGTGAAGGATCTGCAAGAAAACTCTTCATAATTACTGGAGAGAAGACAACTACCATGCAGCACATAAAGGATCTTTTTTCTCCCCACTGTCAACTAGGGAAGAAGACTGATATGCACTTGCTTTTCCCAGGTTAGCTCCTGCTCTCCTGTAATATGTCTGGATACAAGCAAGAATAATTCCTCAGAGTCACCTCCTTCCCTTAGAATCCTTATTCCCTGAGTATCTCAGAACCCCCAGAGGTTCAAAGATGAATAAGCATTAAAATGTCACCATCTCTGGGACTAGGTGCTTTCAAATTGCCTGTTTCACAACCACTGAGATGTAATTTCAAGTGCAAAAATATCTGTCAGGGAGAATATTAAACAACTCCACACCTTTCGGCCCTCCTGTCTTCAGCTATTTACAGATGTGTTTTAAAAACATTTGATTTAAATATGAACAGCAACTTCCTGTTAAACTTTGGAAGTAGCAAAAGGCAAGAAATGTGGCCCCCGGTGGTGAGAGAGGAAAAAAATAGTTTTGTATACAAAGCCCTAACATAATAAACAAGCAGAAGCACTTCCTGATAAATAGCACCAAACAAACATTCATATCCTTGCCTCCACCGTATTCAAAATATTTTCACTAGACCAAGTGCAAAGTATTATTATCATTAATATTAAGTTTATCCTTCTGGGAACTGACTCAGGCTCCACTTCGACTAGAAGGTCTGGTGGGAGCCGACGGTATGGACATTTATCATCGCAGTTACTTTGGCTTTAATTCTCTTCCTATAAATGCTGCAGAGCCGGGGATGGAAACCCACGGCCCATGGCCCCAGGCCCGCAGCAGCCACCCCACCAACCAACCAACCAACCAGCACAACAGAAATGCCAGAGCAGTCAACAGGCAGAACTCAGATCCAGAGACAGTCCCCAGGGGTAGGGGCGGCGCAGGGAAGAAGGGATCGGGGTGCTCACCGCTCCCTCCAGCCGCCGCGGGAACCTGGCTGGGCATGGACAGGCCCCAAGGAAATCCCGCATCTTTGTGTTCTTTTTTCACCAAAGCCAAACGCTCCAAGGGTTCTATTTCTTTTAAACCACAAACAAAACCCTGTTTGGCGACGTTTTCCGCGGGTGCGAAGGGCGCCCTCATCACAAGGCCGCTGACAGAGGACTCTTCATATTCTGGGGCGGACTCAGCAGGCCAGCCGCCTGCTGCGAGGCTTAGCTCTTCCCCGAGTTTTCCGCCTGTCCTACAACCCTCCCAGGCGACCGCTCAGCGCATCCTTGCTCACACTTAACCCGGGACAGGACCCACACCTCCCGAAATTAGATGGATAAAACAAAGGCGACCTCGTGCCAGTGTTTCCAGGTTGAGGACACAAGGCCCGCACGTGACAAGGAGTCACATGGCCAGGACAGGGAGTGAGGGGACACCCCGTGGAGGGGAGCGGGGGTGGGGGAGGCACCCCGTTGGGGGAGGGGGGATTAGGAGAGGGCAGAGCCCCGCAGGCCGTCCAGGCCCTGAAAGCAAGGAAACCCTGGGGAGGCGCTGGCCGCGAGAAGACCAGCTCACTGGTCTCCTTCAGCCAGGAGGCCCTGACCGAGGCCAGCCAGCTCCCCACTCGGCCACCACCCCAAGCCGACCGCCTTCACGTGGGCCCCAGGTGGCCACTGGCTCCGCACAGTGTGTCCTAACTGCTCCTCGACTTCCAGTGAAACAAGATGGAAGGGGTAGGGTACGGCCACTAAAAGGCAGTGGGCGACTTGACCTAAAGCTGGCAGAACCTGAATAGGCCCAATATGGTGGAAGGTTGGACTTCAGGTGGAAGGTCTGCCTTATTATACGCTTATCGTAATATATTAGCATCTAAGCCGTGCCTACAGGCGCCATGACAGTTCCGGGGGACCATAAAAGGCCCAAAGTGGGTGGGGCCCCAAAGCCTGGAAATCCATCCGCTTTCTCCCAGCAGTTAGCCTGTGAAATTACCCTGCTGCTAGGTCACACAGAGTCGGACACGACTGAAGTGACTTAGCAGCAGCAGCAAGAACTAACCACTCCATATTTCCCAGCTGCCTCTAGACTTCTGAGATGCCCACACTGTGTCTGTGGAGTGTGTCTCTCTTAGTAAACCTGCTAAAAGGCCCAAAGTGGGTGGGGCCCCAAAGCCTGGAAATCCATCCGCTTTCTCCCAGCAGTTAGCCTGTGAAATTACCCTGCTGCTAGGTCACACAGAGTCGGACACGACTGAAGTGACTTAGCAGCAGCAGCAAGAACTAACCACTCCATATTTCCCAGCTGCCTCTAGACTTCTGAGATGCCCACACTGTGTCTGTGGAGTGTGTCTCTCTTAGTAAACCTGCTGCTTTCCCTGAATTCTTTCCCACGCAAAGCTGTAGACCCTCACTTAGTGGCCCATCCCAGAGACTCACCAGAGAGCAGTACACAGTCATCCTCTCCTGCCCCACTTTTCTTCAGCACCATCAGTGAGGGATAAGTAAATCTCCCCTTAGGAAAAAATCACTGCCAAAAAAAAAAAAAAAAGAAGGTCACATAATATGCTTGAGTGGGCACTGGCAGACATTTTGAAAATTATGCTCATTATCTATCACACACAAAGAACAACACAGGGCAAAGACAATTGTGTCGTGAGCTGAACTGTGGTCTCATAAAGGATGTGTTCAAGTCCTAATCCCCAATACCTGTAAATGTGTCCTTTATTGGGAAAAAAGGTCTTTGCAGACATGATCAAGTTCAAGTAAGGTCATACTGAATGAGGGTGGGTCCTGATTCAATACAACTGTGGTACATATGAGAAGAGGAAACAGTCACTTGATGGGAACACCAGGTGGTGACGGAGGCAGAGGCTGAAGGGCTATAGCTGCCCAGCAGGGCTCACCTGGGATTTCTGGCCTGCAGACCCTGTGAGACAACAGATTTCTGTCATTCTGAGCCACTAGCTCCTGGCAACCTATCAGAGATGTTGTTGATCAGTCACTAGTCGTGTCCGACTCTTTGCCACTCCGTGGACTGAAACATGCCAGGCTTCCCTGTCTTTCACCGTCTCCTGGAGTTTGGTCACACTCATGTCCACTGAGTCAGTGATGCCATAACATTTCAATATCCAGGCCACTGTAGGGACACCAAGGGGTTGTCTGTACCCTCCCCTTGGTTCCAAGCCTCAGGTAAGAGGGCAATCCGATGGAATTCATCTTTATCCCAGGCCAAGGTCAGCAACAACCCTCGAAGAGGTGTAGTAGAGTATAAAGATTGAGAGTCTGGACCCTAGAGCCTGAATTCAAATCCCTTCTCTCTCCCTTCCTGGCTGTGTGATCTTGGGCAAGTCACTTAACCTCTCTGTGCATCCGGAGCCTTATCTACAGAAAGGAGATAAAATTGGAGCTCCAAGGAGTAAATGAGTTCAGAGACATAAAATGCCTTGAGCAGCATCAGGTACACAGTAAGTGCTTGCTGAGGAAAGCCGTCCTGTCCTCACATGTCTTGTCTGTCCCATTTATAGCACAGATCCAGGAGTTCACCTGATGGTCTGTACTGAAGTGAAAGGGGGCAGGGGACTCAGGCCCGGAAGGATTATTAGGCCAGTACCGGAGTGACAGCAAGGTCGGGGTAATAGACAAGGATGAGCAACGTTCTGAAAATGCCAGCGAACGGGCTGGCATGCAGATGCCCGGTAACAAAACAGGTGCCTGAAAGTCCTGTACACAGGCCCTGAAAGTGGGAGGAGGGGGGCTTCTCGCAGGGGTGCTGAGACAGGAGATGCTGGAGACCTGAGGCTGCCCTGCCCGCGTGGAGCTGGTGGCACAGGAGGCCCCTTACAAATAGAGGTGGCAAGGGGACTGCTGCCTACAGTGCAGGTTGTGGCACCATTAGCCTGTCAGAGGGAAGGGGACACTGGAAGGGAGGAGACATTTAAATCCCTGGGGGTCTGGGGATATGAGTGCTCCACAGTGCCCATGACTGGCTGCCAGCACCCACCTCTCTGGCCTCTGTGCTCGGCAAGACCTGGTCCAGCGCCTCCCAGTTGCTCGCCTGGCCACAGCCTTGCAGGGAGCAGTGGAGCCTGAGGACAGCCAGCTCAGCATGCAAAGGGCATTTGAAGCTGTACCTAAGCTTGCTTCCCCGCCCTGAACAAGCAAGAAAGAGAAGGCAAACATGCCCTTGGGCAAAAGTCTTCATTTGAGAAGTTAAACAAACCACATCTAATTTGTGAAGATACACACAGTCTTGTGGTGGTTACAGTAAGACAAACAGGCCCAGAAAAATCCCTAGCAACCTCTTTTAGCTCAAGGAAACATAAAAACTCAGGCAAATACCTTCAGAAGCAAATGGCAAAGGAAAAAAAACAAAACAGCACAAAACTGTCCCAAGGCCATAGGGCAGCTGACCCAAGGCCATAGGGCAGCGGACTCTGTGACAAAGATCTGTAGTTCTGGCGTTGTTTCCATTCTTAAAAAGAATCCATTCATTCACCATCACAACTCTTGGTAGTAAGCCAATACATCTACTTCTTCATTTGTCATTTTTAGACAATACTTACTGATTCTACAGTATTAAAAATGAGAATTTCACTCATTTACCCTAACCTCGCCTCCTCCAAAATACGATTTTTTAATTTTTCATATTTTTTACATCTGCAGGCTTGAAACGCATTGCCTGTCTGTGCACTGTAAGGAGCATTGAGCTTTCACCATGGCATCTCTGCCCTCTCCTCCATTTCCCTTCCCTGTTTCTCCCTTATCAGCTGCATTTTCCTTTTACAGCATCAAAGATTTATAACATTCCGTTTGACAACCATAATTGAGTTTTCTGTTCTTTGTTAAGTTTTATCTAGGTAAAAACAAGTAAACAACATTTGCATTTTTACAACTCCTTAAAGTATTCACAATAGTGTCAACCAAAAAATAAAAAAGCAGAGCCTAAAAGTTATGGCTTAGCTGTAAAGAATCCACCTGCAATGCAGGAGATTCAGGTACAATCCCTGGGTCGGGAAGATTCTCTGGAGAAGGGCATGGCAACCCACTCCGGTATTCTTGCCTGGAGAATTCCACAGACAGAGGAGCCTGGCGGGCTACAGTCCATGGGGTCGCAAAGAGTTGAACACAACTGAATGACTAAACCACACCAACATAGGCTGGGATGGCAGCCTCTCAGCTCCCTTGAAGGGACTGTTCCAATGAGGTAAGGGAGGAGACAGGATATATAAGAATTTTTGCTGGGGGGGAAAAAAAAAAGGTTGAACATCAAAAGATTGCTGCTAATGACAAAAAAACAGGTATTTCAAATTAATGATTTAGTGCTTTTCTATGTCTGAGAGTCTGGGCTTATTGAATTTATTCCTTTGAAAGGAACTTTAACTGTTTCAGGCCAGTATTCTGTTTTTCTCCATTCTGAATCCCTTCAAGGTGCATCTTGGTGGGATGGGGTGGGGGGAGAGCTGCAGTGCCTGATGGCTTTAGGCTTTGTGGACACAGCAATATCCTCTGTTTACTGAAATGGCAGGTAACATTCTCTGTCTACCACAGTCGTGCAGTTTCCTTCTCTACAGGCTGATGGCTTTCCCAAGTCACACAAAGGAGAACGATTTTAGCCTCAAGGTTGAAGGATTCTTTCTCTTCCACACATTCATCTTGCTCAAAATCAGACCACGAGTTCAGTTTATTCATGATGAGAACATGACTTTTGTAGACCACTTTCTGTTTTTTTTTCCCTAAATGTTCTACTATCCTTTCTCTTTTTTTCCTGTAGACAAAGAGGAACTGCCTTCTGATTCTTGGCTTCTCAGTTCTGTGCTGATCATTTACTCAGCGGCCTGTCTGGGAACATGGCATTCTACACTCCCATGGGCACCACAGGGCTGGAAACCTGTGAACTGTATTCCCCAGCAAGGTCTGTCTCTGCTGGCAATGGCAGGTGCCTGAAGCCTCAGACGGTGGAGGGCCTGGCAGAAGGGTGGGGCTCTGTGTGTTCAGACTCTGCACTAGCCAGGGGCCAGCTCCCTGCTTCCCAATGAATGGCGGTAGTGCTCCCATGCCCTGGGTCACCCCACTTCCCACTCCACTCCTCCAGTTCTAGAAAGGGCTGGGGGCCCCCTGTGGCCACTGATCTCTGGGTGTTACACACTGAGTTCATATGTTGAAGCCCTGTATTTGGAGACAGCACATTTAAGGAGGTAACTAAGGTTGGTAAGGCCACAGGATGGAGACCTTACCCTACTTGCCTGTCTTCTTACAAGAGGAGATGCCGGAGTTCTCTCTGTCTCTGTCTGTCTGTCTCTCTCTGCACACACACAGAGGAAATGTCATCTGAGGACATGGGGAGAAGGCAGCTGTCTGAAAACCACAGAGTCCTCACCAGAAACCAAACTTCCAACACCTTTTCTTTCTTTTTTTTTGGCTGTGCTGGATCTTCATTGCAGTACGTGGGCTTTCTCTTGTGGTACATTGGTTTAGTTGCCCCACTGCATGAGGGATCTTAGTTCCCCAACCTCAGATCAAACCCGTGTCTCCTGCATTGGAAGGTGGATTTTTAACCACTGGACCACCAGGGAAGTCCCCAGACCTCCAACACCTTGATCTTGGACTTCCAGCCTCCAGAACTGTGAGAAATAAGTGCTATGTAAGGCCCCCAGCATATGATCATGGCTGCCCAAGAAGACTAACACACTGGGTGACATCCATTCCCCACATCTGTGCCTCTGTCCTTCAATCCTTAGTTTTTCCTCTTTACATTTCAGCTTGAGAACTGTTTATTGACACTCCTTCAAGCTTATCAGCTCTTTTCTGGACCACAACCAGTCTATTAATGAGCACATCAAAGGCATTGTTCATTTCTGTTCTGATGTTTCAGTTGCTAGTGATTCTTATCGATTCTTTCTCAGAGTTTCTATCTTTCTGCTTACCTTATCCTTGCATTTTTGCATGTTGTCCACTTTTCCATTAGAGCCCTTAGTGTATTCATCATAGTTGTTTTAAATTCCTAGTCTGGTAATTCCAACATCTCTGCCATATCCAAGTCTGCTTCTGATGCCTGCTCTGTCTCTTCAAGCTGTGTGTGGTTTTTTTGTTTTTGTTTTTTTAATATCTTTTAGTATGCCATGTAATGTTTGCTTAAAGCCAGACAGCTGTATCAGGTAAAAGAGCTGGGGATGTAGGTAGGCCTTCACCATGTGTATCTGGCTAGAAGTCAGGCTGTGTTTACTGATGACTATAATTGTAGGGTCAGGGGCTAAAATTTACTCTAGTGTTCTTGTTTACATCTCCTTGTCTTTTGAGTTTCCCTAGAGGCTTCTAAAATAAAGCCTGAGACGCACATCTTATTAGTTGTGTTCTGGTTGTTATTCAGAAGCCCTGCTGAAGTGCTGGTGATTGATGGGGAGGGGAAGCTTCCCATAGTCCAAAGTTTGGGTCTCAGCCTTTTGGAGGATCTGTGCCTCTGGGCTGTGACCTTCACAAGCTCTTCTCAATACCCCAACTCCCCATAAGACAGGAAGGCTGGAGGATGGAATTAGACATTTCACTCCTCCCAGGTCAGTTAGGGCCTGCTAAAACCCTAGTTGGTCCGACTCTAGCAAACTAGTTTCTCTTGAGGGCAGGCCTTGTTAAGAAGAGCAGAAAGCTCTGGCAGTATTTCAGAATGGCTGGATTTCTTTCATTTTTTCATACTGTTCATGGAGATTTTGTTTTCTTGAATTCTAAAATCACTGTGGATGGTGACTGCAGCCATGAAATTAAAAGACGCTTACTCCTTAGAAGAAAAGGAGCTATGACAAACCTAGAAAGTATATTAAAAAGCAGAGACATTACTTTGCTGACAAAGGTCTGTGTAGTCAAAGCTATGGGTTTTCCCAGGAGTCATGTATGGATGTGAGAGTTAGACCATAAAGAAGGCTGAGTGTCAAACAATTGATGCTTTCAAAGTATAGTACTGGAGCAGACTCTTGAGAGTCCCTTGGGCAGCAAGGAGATCAAACCAGTCAGCCCTAAAGGAAATCAACTCTGAATATTCATTGGAAGAACTGATGCTGAAACTGAAGCTCCAATACATTGGCCACATGATACAAAGAAATGACTCATTGGAAGAGACCCTGATGCTGGGAAAGATTGAGGGCAGGAAGAGAAGGGAGATAACAGAGGATGAGATGGTTGGATGGCATCACTGATTCAATGGACATGAGTTTGAGCAAACTCCAAGGGATGGTAAAGGACAGGGAAGCCTGGCATGCTTCAATCTATGGGGTCACAAAGAGTTGGACACAACTTAGCAACTGAACAATAACTTTTTTCTCTCTTTCTGTTTTTTTTTTGTTTTTTGTTTTTTTTTTCATTTTTTTTGGTGGCGGGGGCGGGGGTGTGGGCGGGGGGG
>SJYX01007150.1:437041-482373 GCA_006410675.1 Oreotragus oreotragus
CGGGGGCGGGGTTGTGGGCGGGGGGAAGGGGCCACTCTGTGCAGCGTGTGGGATCTTAGTTCCCCAACCAAGGATTGAATCCATGTATGGTGTATTCTGCAGTGGAAGCCCAGAGTCCTAACCACAACCTCCAGCGAAGTCTCCAGAATGACTACTGTTCTAACTCCCCTGTTGGAAGCACAAGGGAAGATTATGCTCTGAAATTCACTGCAGGGATTGTGGAGGTAAAGCTTATGAATGTGTGGGCCCCCACCAAAGGCTGAAGCCCTCTCAGACACATTCACACTAGGGCTCCAGCCCTCAAGGGGCAGTTTGGGCTTTTCTGCCTCGGCGCTGGACCCACAGACCCACCGGACTCACTGGAGGCTTCTGCTCCAGTGAGCCTCTATTCTCCATATCTACCTGTCTGTCTCTCCAATATTTGGGGCAGTGGTTTGCTGTGACCCCAGTTCTCCTGTAGGTCTAAGGGGAGTTGTTGATTTTCAGTTGGTTCAGCTGTTTGGTGAAGACAGGAGTGGTAACTTCCAAGCTCCTTACATGTCAGACTGGAAACTCTAAGTTGCTTTCAATACATCTTAAAACAGTTCCCTCATTTCAACCCCCTCTGTTGGAAACATCTGTAGGAGTTTCTGCTTTACTGACTAGACACTGACCCATGCACTGAGTCTCCTCTCCCTGGAGACAGGCCTCCCAGGGCCTCCTGAAAGCCTCACCTCCTGACCATGGGGCCCCCAGGCTGCTGCACCCATGTCCTCTGAGGACTTCCCTTCACCAAGAGCCTGTTTCTTGGATCCTTCCTTCTTGATTTTCCTCCTTGTTTTGCTGGAGTACTTCCTCAGGAAACTCCACAAGAAAAGCTTGTAGAATTTCTAAGTTTTCAGTTGTCTGAAAACTGCTTTTGTTAGTCCAAACCCTTCTGAGAATTGTTTCAACAGGTATAGGACTCTACATTCAAGATATTTCCTCTTAAGTCTTAGAAGGCCTTTGTCTTCAAGAATGCAACCTCCCTGAGGAGGTCCAGGCTTTATTTCTTTACAGGCAGTCCTCTTGTATTTGTTTATTTTCTCCCTGAATGCTTTCAGCACCTGCCTTTCATCCTTCATGTTCTCAGATTCATGAGGCTGTGTCTAGGTGTGGACATTTCATTATCCACCCCGAGTGACCCTTGTAGGTCTCCTCAGTCTGACGACTTACAGATCTTACCTCAGAGAAAATACCCTTCAGTCCATCTGAGATTGCTTTTTTCCCCTCCCTGTTCTCTGCTTGTTCTGGGACTGTAATAGGCAGATGTTGGACATCCTGGTTTGAATTGCTATTTGTCTTTTTTTCCCCGTCTCTCTCATGTTTTCAGTTTTTTTCTCATTTCTATCCTATTTTCTGGGAAGCGTCCCAGTTTTTCTTTTATTGAAAGTTTTGTTTAAAAGATCGCATTTTTAATTTTTAAAATTTCTTCTTGATTATGTAATTATTTCCTTTTCATAGCATTGGTTTTTGTTTCACAGATTTAATAACTTCTCATATCCCTTTGAGGATATGAGAATTTTTAGGAATTATCTTGTGATCCCTGCGTTGTTTCTTTTCCTATAGGGCTGGCTTGCTTGCTTATCTTCCTATTTCTCATTCACATGGCAGGTCTCTCTTATGTGCCTGGGACCATTATATCTCCTTTCATGTTTGAGAGCTGAGCTCCAGACCAGTGGTCCTGGGTGCTTGGTACATGGTTCCCCTGTGGCTGCGGTCAGTCTGGACTCTACTAGTCCTCTCCTTTAGCTGAGGAGGGTGACAGTGAGATCTAAGTGGGCAGGGCTTCTGGCTGAGAAGCTTCAGGCCTAAGCAATTGGGCTGACAGCTGATGTATGTGAAACAGGAAGGCCTTATTGGAATGGTTCTCTCTCCTGGCTGCTGCTGCTGCTAAGTCGCTTCAGTCGTGTCAGACTCTGTATGGACGGCAGCCCACCAGGCTCCCCCATCCTTGGGATTCTCCAGGCAAGAACACTGGAGTGGGTTGCTGTCCTGGCTGATGGATGTCTTAAAAATCCTGATGCCTGGGCGATGTGCAGAACACATGAAGTCAGAAACTTTTTAGGGGGTGGGGCCCCAGGCATCAGCATTTTCTAAAGTGATTCCAATATGCAGCCAGGGATGAGGAGCTCTGTTCTAGATCAGGGATCCTCAGCCTACAGTGTGTGGCCTTCATCTCCTGGTGGGGGTGAGATGGGGGGAGGCTGGTTAAAATACATCCAGTGGGCCCCAAGGCTGAGAGCTTCTGATTCAGCAGGTATGGGGTGGACCTCGGAACCTGCATTTCTAACAAGTTCCCAGGTGATGCTGATGCTGCTGGTAGGGAACATATTTTGAGAAGCATAGCTTTAGAGTTAATTCTTGCACATCGGAAAGCTTGTTCAATGTCTCTAAATAAAAGCCCATTTTGTGGCCTGAGGTTGTCATTGTTCTGTGCCTTGGGGTGGGGAATGGCCAGACTGAGCTACTTCATAAGCAGATTTCCAATGAGTCCTGCACTTTTCAGTCTTCCCCTCCCCCACCTCCTGACCTGCCAGCTCGAAGCCTGTGCCCCTCTGGTTGGGGGAGGTACCAGCAGCCTGCAGCCTCCCTCTGGTGATGTCCCGGGGTTAACTCTTCTGTCCTTTCTCCTCCGTTCATACCCATCCACCTGCTTTCCAGCTTACAGAATCATTTCGTGTTTTTCTTTTTTTCAAAATTTTTGACTGCTAATGCCCCCTGCTTCCAGGCCGGCCTGGACCACAGCAGCCAGCTCATCGTCTACCAGTGACGTCCATGTGCACCCTGGAGACCTCCTGTTCCACCCACACAACGCTTCTTTCCAGCTTGTGGTCATGGCTGTGGCTCCAGCACTTACGTTGCTGGTTCACCGTGTCCAGGCACCACGCTTCACAGATGCAGTCTACTGTAATCTCCAAATACTAAGAGACAGGCATTCTCTTTTCTCCATTTAGGAAGGAAGGATGTGAGAAGCAGAGATGCCTGCATGGTTGGGGCCCATGACTCCCACACAGGCTCATGTGCTGAAGGCTGTGCCTACAACAGGCTCTGCCCATGGGAAGCAGCCGTAGGATAGGTGATGCCACACCTGGGCCCACGGCAGTATTGCAAATTTTGTAACTGTGACCCCATTTTCCCTGTTTAAAAAGTATTTTTTTTAAATTATATCTATTTTCAAAAGATAATTTCTTTTGAAAATTAAAGTGAATTGAAGTTCATTTTACTCTGAGAGCTTAATAGTAGCTCTTGAGATAAAGTGGATTTCAATTGGTTTAGCTTTGAGAAGATTTCAGTAGCTTGTAGGATGCACACCGGAGAAGGCAATGGCACCCCACTCCAGTACTCTTGCCTGGAAAATCCCATGGATGGAGGAGCCTGGTAGGCTGCAGTCCATGGGGTCGCTGAGAGTTGGACGCGACTCAGTGACTTCACTTTCACTTTTCACTTTCATGCATTGGAGAAGGAAATGGCAACCCACTCCAGTGTTCTTGCTTGGAGAATCCCAGGGACAGCGGAGCCTGGTGGGCTGCTGTCTATGGGGTTGCAAAGAGTCGGACACGACTGAAGCAACTTAGCAGCAGCAGGATGCACACAACTGTCACAAGATCTCACAAAACTAGGTGAGAAATGTCCAGCCCACGTTGGAGAAGGATATCGATTTGTTGCGGGGATAGAAGACCGCAGCTAGGAGCCAGAATTTCCCACGTTTTCTATGGAGCCCTTCAGTGGTTTCATCCCCAACCTTCAGCCAAGGAAGGAGGAAGCTAGAGAAGTTCACTGTCTTGTGGTTCCCCCATAGTGCCTGTTTGGAGCCAGATCCACAGCTGAATCCAAGTGAATCTGTGGTTTGGGGGAGGACGTTCCAAAGGCGTGTGGTTATGACCAGAGGCCATGCGGACACAGAAACTACAGCATAGGCCGAGCTCCCAGGAGCCCTGAGTTCTGTGGCCCTTTCTGCCGGCAGCGGTGCCGAGGCTGCTCTCTGAGCTCCTAATCCTTTTTTCTGATCTTCGCAGTGAGCCTTCAGCGGAGGAGTCACAGGTCTCATGTGAACCCTGACGCGGATGAAGAGCAAACAAGAGTACGGCCTAGAGGTCACAGTGCACTAGGACGGAGATGCCCGGCCCCGAGAGGACGGATCGCAGAAGAGCGCACCTGAGCACCTGTTAGTGCATAAACAGACGCACGCACACATGAGCGTGCAAACATGCACAGACATACACATGTGAGGGAGGCGGGGCGCATCCTGGCCATTCACATCTGATGCAGGGCCTGAGTGATGTCCAGAGGGGACAGACAGCAGAGGAGAAACAGGGGCGCTGGCACTTCCCGATGCTCCATAAACCCGGAGGCAAGTGCGGTGACAGAGCAATTTGAGCCAAAGTCACTCAGGGACCGAAAGGCAGTTACTTAAATATTTAAAGCAGACGCCCAGCGAGGGGCTGTGGAGGCAGCTTTGTTAATAATTAACACGATCTGGGCAGTCACTGGGAGAACAGCTGTTTACTGAGAAGAACAAACAGCTCCGATTGCTCAAAGCTGGGGAGGCTTTAGGGGATTAGCATCTGCCAGGGTTTCCAGCTCCAGCAGCCCTTGACCAGGCCCTGGCCAGGCGGAGAGGCCTGCAGCTGTCCCCGGGGGCAGTGAGAACCATAAACACGCGTCACGGGCTTAGCGGCCCGGCTCCAGAATCGCGCTCTGCAGGAAACCCAGCCCTGCAGCTGGGCCTGGGAGGCGGCTCCTGGCTGGCCGGCGGCCCCTCGCGTGGGCAGCTGCGCCCCGCAGCCCTGGCTGGGTTGTCTTCCTGGACTCGTGCGCTGTCCCAGGGGGTGTCCTTGCAGACTCCGGGCGCACAGCCGGGGGCAGGTGCTCGAAAATGGAGAACCTCTAACTTGTGAAAAGAATCCCAGGCTTGCTTGAAAGCCCTCCAGCTCACACTTGGGCCTTTCGGGACACCAAGCAGGACGACTTCCCAGAGATGACAAGCCAGCCTGTTTTCTGGAGTGTTCTCTCCATTGCTCCCACCTTGCAGTTGCCTGGTCTCCACCACCGTGGTTATCTTGCCCGAGTCTGGATCAATCAGGCCAGGAGTGACAGATCATGCACTCACCTCAAGCCTTATACCCACCCTCCCCCACCCCACCCCTATTTTCCATCATCCCTAAGGCTCTCCCACAGAGACCTCCTGAAGTCCCGCCTCCTCCCACCCAACTGTGGCTCTTGGGGTCACCTGCAGTGAAATTCCAGCTCAGGACCAAGGGCTGCTGCCAAACTCCCCATTTCATCATCCAGGGCATCGATCGTGGAGTTGCCCAACCGTAGACCCACAGACCGAGACACCTCCCGGACAATCACTGCCCACCCTGCCCAAACCACAGCTGACCTTGACCTCTGGACAACTCTGAAGCTATCTGCACACCTGGCCATTTATTGTGAAGGATGGAGCGCTGAGCAGTGTCCCATTGAGACAGATCTGTAGGCAGACTGGGGCCTGCACATCAGTCCTTGGTGAAGTCACTTTTCATTTGTTAGAGCCAATGTTTGCATGAAGACTTAGTCCCAGGTTTCACAGAATGAATATAGTTTCATACCCTGAGAAAAAGACACGAGGCTGTGTAAGGTATTGAAAGAAGGTTTTCTCTGTGCACAGCATGGTTCTGACAGCTGGAAACCAGAAAGAAACATGGAAAGAATCTGAACAGCATGACACTGGTCAGTAGTCATTTGTCTCCAGCAAAGAGGGGTCACAGGGTTAAGAAACATACAGGGTCACTGAGATGGTGCTGGGCATTTTTATTTTAGGCTGTCCAGCATCAGAATGGCCTTCTCACGTCGGGGGAATCAGCTCTTCTGGTGGAAGACCAACCCCTGCTTCTTTCTACAAAAACCCAAAGGTCCAGAAGGAGTCTTCCTGAGCCCTGGAGGGGGCACTGGCCTGGGCAAGGACCCCAGCAGGCCTGGCCACAAATAGCAGAGGCCTGGATACAACCTGGGCAGGCCCTGGGCTGAGGCTACGGCCCCCAGCGCCTCTGGGGTTCTGATCATTTCCTCCAGGTGATCCTCCAGCCACTGGGTCTCCCTTTAAAAATGCCTCTCCTTTCAGTCACCCCATCATTCATTCAGTCACCCAACAGAAACGCACTGAGCACCTACTGCAGGCATGAGCTGTTTTTTATCATCTTCATTACATTTTTTTTTAGATTTTACTTTTTTATTGTGGTAAAATATACCTAAACATAAAATTTACTGTTTCGAATACTTAAAAAAAAAATTTATTTGGCTGTGCCAAGTCTGAGTTGTGGCAAGCAAGATCTTTAATTGTGGCCTGTGGGCTCTAACTCCCTTGAACCCATGCCTCCTACATTGGGAGCATGGAGTCTCAGCCACTGGACCACCAGGAAAGCCTCACCACTTTAACTCCTTTTAAGTGTACAGTTGAGAGGTGTTAAGTACATTCACTTAACTGGTTGCCATGTGCAGCCATCACCACCATCCATCCACAGAACTCTATCTTCCCCAAATGACACTCTGCACCCATTAACACTCACTCCCCATTCTCTCCCTCTCCAGTTCCCAGCACCTACCACCTACTTCCTGTCCTTAGGACTTTGACTTTGGATCCACCTGCAGTGTAGGAGACCTGGGTTTGATCTGTGGGTCTGGAAGATCCCCTGGAGAAGTAAATGGCAACTCCAATATTCTTGCCTGGAAAATCCCATGGACAGAGGAGCCTAAAAGGCTATAGTCCATGGAGTCGAAAAAGAGTTGGACATGACTATACCACCACCAGGGACCTCACCTGAGTGGAACTGCACAGTCGTCGCTCTTTTGTGACCGGCTTATTTCACTGCTGCTGCTGCTGCTGCTAAGTCACTTCAGTCGTGTCCGACTCTGTGTGACCCCATAGACGGCAGCCCACCANCCTAGTAGGCTACAGTCCATGGAGTCGCAAAGAGTCGGACACGACTGAGCGACTTCACTTCACTTCACTAACAAAATGGATATGACTAGACCCTTCTTCCTTTTGGGGAGTTCACTAGAACTGGGTAGACCATAAAAACTTGATTGCTAATTCTGAGAAGAGTTGAAAAACATTTATCTAGGCTAGGAGATTTCTGTAAATATGATGAATGAGTAAAAATTCTAGGTGAAAACGCTGTTGGTGAAATGGATTCTGAAGTCTCTTCTCCAAATCATCTACATGGTAAAAAACTTCAGTACATTTATTCTAATTTATTAGATGAAGAAGTCAGTACATATGACCCTTCCAAACTAGGTTAGATATAGGAAATTAAGGGGGAAAAGATGTAAAAATAGCTATTGAGTCAGCATATATGTATTTTCACTTTATCTGTATTAAATCTGTTGTCCATACATTTTTCTTGTTTTCCATGTACCCTAGATTGAGAAATACTTTTATATCTGTCATCTATTTGTATCAACTCTGCTGCTGCTGCTGCTGCTGCTGCTGCTGCTGCTGCTGCTAAGTCACTTCAGTCGTGTCCAACTCTGTGTGACCCATAGACGGCAGCCCACCAGGCTCCCCCATCCCTGGGATTCTCCAGGCAAGAACACTGGAGTGGGCTGCCATTTCCTTATCCACTGAATGAAAGTGAAAAGTGAAAGTGAAGTCGCTCAGTCGTGTCTGACTCTGAGCGATCCCATGGACTACAGCCCACCAGGTGGGCTGCATGGGGTTTTCCAGGCAAGAGTACTGGAGTTTGATGCCATTGCCTTCTCCAGTAGCAACTCTGGCCATCTGGTAAAAATTTCATAGAAACATCAAACATATTTTTGAAATGTGCTACCTTCTTACACAGTGTTTTGTTTTTAACATTTTAGTAATTAGAATTGTTTATTTCATGGCATGTGGCTTTTCTGTTCATACTGATAGCAATGCCCCTAACCTCTTACCACTAAAAAGTGTTAAATCAGAATTTCTAATTTGTGTGCTACTGACCCTTTATTTAAATGTGATCTGGATTTAATTATTATAAACACGACTTAACAAACCATATGCTCGCTCATCTGTTCTTTATTGTATTAATGTGTCCCCTACAGAACTCTGGAATGAATGTAGAGTAGACACATGCATCCTGATAACTAACAGCTAATAGGTATTTTTGACTTATTTTTGAGATAAAAATAATAAAGTTAAAATAAATAACAAATTAATAAAGTAAAAGATGAACAATAAGGTATATAAACTACAATGTAATAAATGGCTGTATATGGCAAAAAAAATTGTGACTTATCAAAGAACAGTCTAGTGATTTAGTATGTTTAGAACAACCTGAATATGAACACAAACTTTAAGAAGCCATGTATCTTTTGTTGCCATATACAAGTCTGATTTTTAACGCTGGGGAGATTCAAAGATTAAAGAATTAACATCTACTTAAAGTCAATATGCAAATCTCCATACATCTGTATATGCTCTATAATAAGTTTTGATTTGACTACCAATTTGTGAAAGAGCAAAATAAAAGGCAAAGACTTTAACTGATTTTTTTTTCTAGAGCTAGCTTCAATTTAGACTTTTAAAATACTGAATTTCAGATGACCTTCTTGAATGACTCTAGACCCACTGCACTACTCTAGAGAAAAACTGGGTCTTAATTTACTATCAGTTTTCATTCCAGTTCCAAAGAAAGGAAATGCCAAAGAATGCTCAAACTACCGCACAGTTGCACTCATCTCACACGCTAGTAATGGCAACCCACTCCAGTATTCTTGCCTGGAGAATTCCATGGACAGAGGAGCCTGGAGAGCTACAGTCCACGGGGTCGCAGATTCAGACACGACTAAGCGACTTAGCACACAGTAGCACGGTGTTTTGAAACCACGGCTTGGTTATCCACTCATCTGTTGACACACAGCGCCGTATTTTAAATTTACATGATTAATATGACTCTTTTGGCCTTGTTTGTTGCTTATTTCCACTCAGCACCATGGCCATGACTCATTCCTGTTCTGTGTGCACATCCAGGCCTTGGCTTCTAACAGGGGCTGAGAGTCCCAGGCTCCCCCGTCCCCAGGCCAACCCCTCCCTTCACACATAGCCCTGCCAAAACCATCCATGTGCAGGTCCCACCTATCATTACCCTTCTCTCCACAGTTGTAGTTTCCACCCTTTGGTTCTTTTTATGACTCCCTGTTTCTGTTTTTTATTATTAATACCCTCCTTTGCCTGAGAATATTTATTATACTTATTTTAAATTCTGGAGCTGCCTGAAAATGCTGCTCCTTGGAGCGACTGCAGTCCAAGGTGTAGTCTCTATGTGAGCTGTGTACCTGTGGGCTCCTGCCTCTCCAGGGTGTTGTCACCCTGTCTGGGGACAGATAATGGGGGACAGGGTGAAGCCCAGGTTGGATCTGAGTGTTAGCGTCCCTTCCGGAGGGTCTTCAAGAGACAGACAAGCCCCAAGACCACAGAATTCCTGCCTACCTCCCTTCTTTGCTGTTGCTCCACCAGAATTTTCATTAAACTGATAGATGCCAGGGGTCCTGGGAGGAGGCGGGCTTTCCGAGTCTCAGAGAGGGAGGTGAGGAACAGGTGTGGGAGAAAAGTTGATCTGGAGGTGCCAGCTTCCACAGCTCCTCACCTGTCGGGACAGGGCCACCCCAATCAAACCCTTCCCGATTTGAGGCTGCTGCCTGAGCTTGGTCTCTGTCTCGTATGAATGGGGCAGAGACAGAAACAGAACCACCCAGCTCTCCTCTGCCCTAGGGGCCATCCCCTCCCCCCCAGAACCCCCATCATCGCCCCCAGGGTTCCCACCAGCCTCGGGTCTCCCCAGGGCTTTCCAGCTGTGTATCTTCTCCCTTTCCTGAGGGGTCTCCAAGGTCGATGCTGGTGGGGGTGAGGACAGCCCCTGCTTGTTCTCCACCTCGTCCAGACCCCTCCTTCTGCTAAGTGTTAAGTCGCTTCAGTCATGTTCACCTCCATCCGACCCCATGGACTACTATAGTTAGCCCACCAGGCTCCTCTGTCCCTGGGATTCTCCAGGCAAGAATACTGGAGTGGGTTGCCATGCCCTGCTCCAGGGATCTTCCTGACCCAGAGATGGAATCTACATCTCTGTCCAGGAGGATTCTTCACCACTAGCACCACCTGGGAAGCCCTTGCTTGTTTTCTGTCTCGTCCAGACNACCAGGCTCCTCTGTCCCTGGGATTCTCCAGGCAAGAATACTGGAGTGGGTTGCCATGCCCTGCTCCAGGGATCTTCCTGACCCAGAGATGGAATCTACATCTCTGTCCAGGAGGATTCTTCACCACTAGCACCACCTGGGAAGCCCTTGCTTGTTTTCTGTCTCGTCCAGACCCTCCTTCTACCCTCCTCCAAGTCCAGATGGATTCGAAGCCCTGGCGGATGCTTGCAAACATAGGTGAATTCATGGATGAGATGGTGATGGACCCTCTGGAGCCCACCTTCAGCGCTCACTGGAGGCCAGCTGGTAACCGGGACTCTGCCCTCCCGCAGCCCAGGCCTCACCCTCTCCAGTGAGCACCCTGTGCCCATCAGTCTCTTTGGACCTGGATAAAATCACTTCTGATCCACTGAGCACATTTCACAGGCAATAGTGAAAAAAGGGGCTTGGCTAGAACTTTCTTTAAAAATGAAACCAAATTGTGAAAATGTGTAAAAATTCACATAAGAGTTCATTTTGTCTTACAAATTAAAAAAAAAATTTACCAGATACAGAACTATGATCTGCCTCTTACAGTAAAAAATGCAGGAACCCATTGTTAATTAGTCTTTTGGCATATTTCATATTCTTGATGATTTTAATAGCAAACATTCCTATAGTATTTACTAAGTGCCAGGCACAGTTCTAAACTATAGATGTCTGTATGTATTTAATATATTTAACATTCTCAATTGTGAGAAAAAGCATCATTATTATCTCCATTTTACAGATGAGAAGACTGAAGTGCAGAGAGTTGAAGCAACTTGCCAGCCACACAGCTGGTGCTGGGGGGCCACGGACCCAGCCCCTCACCCTGGGTCAGTGGCATGTATGGCTCACTTCCTGTATGATGACTGTGTCCTGGTTAGGAGGAGGGTCAGCCTTGCAAAACCCCAAGGGCCTCCTGCGTCTTTGGAGCTTTTCTCTTTGGAAGTGGTTGTTGGTTGTCAGTGGTGTTCAGCAGCCCTGTCCTGGTCCCTAAGAGGGACCCACCTCACAGCCCTCACCGTGGATGGTGCTGTGTAACCCAGGAGGTCAGCTCTTCAGTGGGTCCACCCTGAGCCCCGTGGTGCTTTCCCATGTGTGGAACCCTACAGCTCATTCCACCTGGCTGGGTGGGGGAGGCCCTCAATGCTGCAGGAGAGGCTGATGTTCTGGGCTGTTCATTCACTGGCTAAGGGAGGCCTTGTGTCCAGCCCTCATTTGGGCCCTGGGTAGACAAAACAGACACAGTGCCTGCTCTGTTTTTATGGAATGGACATTCTGTTACAGTCTAATGGGGAGGGGAAACATAAACAGGACAGTTAAATAAAATACCCATAATAAGGAGGAAAATGGAGCAGGAAAAGAGGACAGGAAGTGGTCCCTAGGGAAGCTGCAATTTAAGTAAGTGTAGGGATTTCTTTGGAGGGAATGATGCTGAAGCTGAAAATCCAGTACTTTGGCCACCTCATGCGAAGAGTTATCCAAAATCACTGCAGATGGTGACTGCAGCCATGAAATTAAAAGATGCTTGCTCCTTAGAAGAAAAGCTTTGACCAACCAGGATAACATATTAAAAAGTAGAGATATTACTTTGCCAACAAAGGTCCATCTAGTTAAAGCTATGATTTTTCCAGAAGTCATATATGGATGTGAGAGATGGACCATAAAGAAAGCTGAGCACCGAAGAACTGTCCATTTTGAACTGTGGTGTAAATGCTTGCTCCTTAGAAGAAAAGCTTTGACCAACCAGGATAACATATTAAAAAGTAGAGATATTACTTTGCCAACAAAGGTCCATCTAGTTAAAGCTATGATTTTTCCAGAAGTCATATATGGATGTGAGAGATGGACCGTAAAGAAAGCTGAGCACCGAAGAACTGTCCATTTTGAACTGTGGTGTAGGAGAAGACTCTTGAGAGTCCCTTGGACTGCAATGAGATTCAACCAGTCCATTCTGAAGGAGATCAGCCCTGGGATTTCTTTGGAAGGACTGATGCTGAAGCTGGAGCTCCAGTACTTTGGCCACCTCATGGGAAGAGCTGACTCATTTGAAAAGACCCTGATGCTGGGAGGGATTGAAGGCAGGAGGAGAAGGGGACGACAGAGAATGAGATGGCTGGATGGCATCACTGACTCGATGGACATGAGTTTGAGCAAGCTCCAGGAGTTGCTTATGGACAGGGAAGCCTGGCATGCTGCAGCCCATGGGGTCACAAAGGGTCAGACATGACTGAGTGACTGAATTAAACTGATGCATCTGTGTAAAATAATAGTAGTATGAAGAAGGGTGACCAGACTTAAAGTGTTTTAAGGTCCTTGGATTATCTGGTTGAAGGGTGTAATATATTATTTAATTTAAAGTTTTATTCTATTAAATATGCATGGTGAAATTTCAGTGTAACACTAGAAGAATAGGAAATGAACATATGAGTTCCACATGAATAAAAAAAATTAAATAGTATGCATATTAGACAAAAAGATAAAATGTAGCTAAGTGAATATAAACGGAGACATTAAAATTTAAGGACAGAGAAAGTGAGAGTAAGAGGTGGAGAGGAAGGACGAGGGAGGACCAGAAGGAAGAGAAAGGAGAGGGATGCAAAAGGGAGGCAGGAGAGAGGAGGGAGATAAGAAGGATATAGTAGAAAAATATCAATAAATGGAGAGCAGGGGACTTCCCTGGTGGCCCAGTGGTTAGGGATCTGACTGCCAATGCACTGGACATGGGTTGGATCCCTGACTGGAACGACCACTCATGCCACAGAGCAGCTAAGCCTGTGTGCTACAGCTACTGAGCTGCGCCTTAGAGCCTGTGCACCTGAGCCTGCCTGTGCTGTGCAACAAGAAGTCACCGCAACAAGAAGCCTGTGCACCCCAACTAGAGATTAGCACCCCCTCCCCAACGACAGAAAGCCCACGCACAGCAGCGAAGACCCAGGACGGCCAAAATTAAATTTAAAAACAAAAGAGAAAGCGTAACATAGTTTAATATGACAAAATAGACTTTACCCCGGACATGACTCAGTGACTCAATAACAATATATAACTGAACAATTTTGCTGTATACCAGAAACTAACACAACATTGTAAATCAATTATGCTTCAATTAAAAAAGATTTTACGACAAAAAGCAATACTGGTAATAAAGAAGGCCATTGTGCTCAGTTGTGTCTGACTCTTTTGAAACCCCATGAACTGTAGCCCGGCTTCTCTGTCCATGGAATTTTCCAGGCAAGAATACTGGAGTGGGTTGCCACTTCCTCCTCCAGGGGATCTTCCCAACCCAGGAATTAAACCCACATCTCTTATGTCTCCTGAACTGGCAGGTATATACTTTACCACTAGCACTACCTGGGAAGCCCTAAAAAGGGATATTACTTGAAAATTCAATTTATCAGAAAGAAAATATGTATTAAATAACCTAAAGCTAGTAAAAAAAAAATCATAGTTTCAGAGTAAAATTGACAAATCCAGAATTGTAGGTACTCCTTGTTCTTAACTGTAAAAATCATAAATAAAACAAGTGAATAGATTTAAAAGATAACATTTGTATTGCTTGTGGCATTAATGGTGCTTTTGCTCCACTTTCTGAACTTTCTTGATTGTTGTGACAATTTTATAATTAAAACACCTTTGAAGAAAACCAAGTGTGGAAGTCAAAATCTTAACTGAGGACTTGAGGTGGGTCTAGTTATTATTATTAGTTTTACTGTATTGGGGTTAGTTCTACAGCTCTTACCCCAATGTTTATCAGGTTCACTCAGTCGTGTCCGACTCTTTGCAACTTCATGGACTGCAGCACGCCAGGCCTCCCTGTCCATCACCAGTTCCCACAGTTGACTCAAACTCATGTCCATTGAGTCAGTGATGCCATCCAACCATCTCATCCTCTGTCGTCCCCTTCTCCTCCCGCCTTTAATCTTTCCCAGCACCTTTAATGTTTCCCAACGTCAGGGTCTTTTCAAATGAGTCAGTTCTTCACATCAGGTGGCCAAAGTACTGGAGTTTCAGCTTCAGGATCAGTCCTTCCAATGAATATTCAGGACTGATTTCCTTCAGGATGGACTGGTTGGATCTCCTTGCTGTCCAAAGGACTCTCAAGAGTCTTGCCAACACCACAGTTATCAGGTTGGATACATCTTAATTTCAACTTGTTTATTTGTGTTTTGCTAAAATGTCAAATGATTTTCTACGTGTGGACATAAATGGCTCAGGCACTCCTTGACTCTACATTAAATATGACTTACCACAGTTATTACTTATTCTAACCCTAACCCTAATTGGAGAAGGAAATGGCAACCCACTCCAGTGTTCTTGCCTGGAGAATCCCAGGGACGAGGGAGCCTGGTGGGCTGCCGTCTATGGGGTCACACAGAGTCGGACACGACTGGAGCGACTTAGCATTCTAAATAAGAATAAAATATTTTGGAAACAATGCATAATAATGCATTCTGCATTTAAATACGCTACAAGTGATTGTTATTAGCTACTTCTGAATATCTGTTTCAACAACAGCGGTTTTATTTTTCTTTGGTTCTGCCCAGACATCACTATTATCAATTATCCAGAATAAAAGCAGAGAAAGATACAAATTGATAGTTTTTCTCATATTGATACTCTCTTGGACTTATATTGCAATTCTTAAAACAGTGTTCAACATCTACTTATGCCTTTTGAAACACCTTGTGGTAAGCAACAGTTAAATGAAATAGGAACAGATCACTGTATACAAACAGAAAATAAGGTACCCATGCTCTGAGGCTTGTTCTAAAGAAAAAGGGCATTAGGAGTCTTTTATTATAATACCAAAAAGAGACAGTAAATAGACTCTTCGAATGCATCATCTCAAAATCTAAACTGTAAACCTGTATTATACAAGTTGATTTTTCATAGTTCTTCTACTTAATTTTTTATTTTTATTCTCCAGGGGTCAGGAAGATCCCCTGGAGGAGGAATTCTGTGTGCAATACTGGGATTGAAATGACACCGTTTGAAAAATAAAACAGTAATTTTAGGTTTGTATTTTGAAAAATATTAAAAAATAATAAGAATTTTAAATCCTTTTGTTTTACCCAATGTGTTTTAGAATCTTTTGAGATTTGAATATGCAGAATATCCAGTTGACTTAACTCTTTTGCTGTTTAGACAATAAAAGAACAAGAATTATTTGCATTGCTTTCCTATGTGAAGAAAATAGTGTAAAAATTAAATCTTAAAAACTTCAAATAAAACTTCATTGTAGATTAACAAATAAGTCAATTTCAACTTCAAACTGTCATTTTTTCTTTTTTTGTTACTTTTGTTTACTGTTTAAATTTATTGAATTACAGCCTGTAAAGAACACAAATACGTGTACAGCTTAATGAATTCTTACATTGGCACTGTGCTACCAGCACAGTGTATCATTAACTTTGAGGCTGATAAACTGGTAAAACTGAAGGATTAAAACCATCAACGACCACCATACACACACAAAAAGTAGTAAACAAGAATGAGTAAGTGTAACTAAATCAGGTGGGCGGCACATCTGCAAAAATGAGACAAGTTTGGCACACATTTTATAGCACATAGGTTCTATGTATCATCAGAACCTGAGAGAATACATAATCTCAATCTGATAGGAGCCTGATTTGGGAGTTCGCTTACGGTGATTTCCCCTCCTTGCCGGTAAGAGTTGTACATTTCAAAGCAAACATCAGAAAAAATACAAAACGTCAGAACCAATTAGATGACGTAGCAACGTTTTTATCTTCTTTCCTGAGCAACATCTGTGGAATCCTCCTTGTCACTAATTGTGACCTTACATGATAACTTTAAAGTTGAAAATCAACTTTTTCAAAAACGCTTTGCGACGCTCTCTTCCCTTCATTGACAGATCGTTTAGTTCATTTAAAGTCGAAATTGTGGGACGTCTCCTAATCCTTTGCATAGTCATAACGCCCAGCGGTTACTAAAGACCACGCAATATTCACAGGGACTCTACCCATGTTTTACCACCTACGTATAAGCCGTTCTCCGATCTGGGTCCTGAAATTAGTTTAGCTTTTGAGAGTAGAAATAGTAACAAGTTCATACAACGAACCCGTTCTTAGATTTTAAAATTCTTTATATATTCAGATTTCTTCGACCCACCAGTAATATTCCCAGTTACCAACCAATAGTTTTACATTGCTCGCTATTTGTTTCCTTCGGAATTTACGAGCAATTTAGCCGCTTTAAGACAGGGGAAGAGAGGCTCTTCCTGTTAAGGAACCCACACAATGAGAGGCCGTTGGTACCCAAATGAAGCAACAATGAAAGACCAGCAAAGCTCAGAAATGTTCCTGAAAGCCAAGAATGCCATTCTGATTTCAGATTGCTGGAGCGCGCCCGCCTGGTAGCCTTTGTGGCCGAGAGGTCCAGAGAAGAGGGTCCCACTGAGGATGCCTAAGATGACAGTGGCCGACACTGCTACCCGCCCGCCCGAACCACAAAGAGGAGTTAACGCTCCGCATCCCGTCACCAGGGCAACTCTGCAATCCGACACCGAGGCGCAAGATTCCGCATCCCGAGCCGACGGCCGCAGGACCGAGGCGTTTCACCGCCCGGACACGGGGACTCCGAGGCGCCCCGGACGCCGCCGTCCCAGGGGTACCGAGTGCGACTAGAGAGACGCACTCTCCGCAGGCCCGGGGTCCGAGGCTCAGCCACCCTCAGCAACCCGCCTCTCTCAGACCTCGCCGGCCGCACGTGGCGCCGTGATTGCCCCGGGCAGTATCCCTCCGCGCCCGCGCCCCGCTCAGTCTCCCCCTCCCTTCTCGGGACCCTCAGAGTCAGGGCGCCGCGGAAGGATCGCACGCACGCGCGCGCGCACGCCCCGCCGGCACGGCGGAGAGCTAAGGGAGCCACGGTGAGGAGTAGTCTCCAGCGCCGTCGCCGGCACAGCCGCTCCGCAGCCTGCCGCCGCTAGTTAATCAGCCCCGCGGTCGCGGGCGGGAGGGCGGCCGGGCCGGGCGCGCTCCGCGGCTTGTCCCTCACCGCCGTCCCCGCGTCCTCCCTCCGCAGCTCCTCGGGGAGGGGGGCGGTCGGTGCTTGCGCAGAGCCGCCTCCTCTCCGCCCCCGCCCCGCCTCCCCCCGCGCCGCCGCCGCCCGCGTCCGCCGCCGCCGCCGCCGCTGCGCCTGCTGCTCCTCGCCGTCCCCGCTGCAGTGCGAAGGGCTCGAAGATGGCCGGTTGGCAGAGCTACGTGGATAACCTGATGTGCGATGGCTGCTGCCAGGAGGCCGCCATTGTCGGCTATTGCGACGCCAAATACGTCTGGGCAGCCACGGCCGGGGGCGTCTTCCAGAGCATTACGGTGAGGACCGGCGGGGACCTGGGTTCCCGGCCCCGGACCCATGCGGGGCCGGCCGAGGGGGCGCCGCAGCGCGGGGCCGGACTCGGGCAGGGCCGCGCCGGCAGGTGTGAGGGGCGGCGGGCGCCGAGGATGCGGCTACCGGGCCGGCGGAGAGGCCGAGGCCCGGGGACGCCCCCTCGCCGGGGCTGCGCTGAGTGGCGGGGGCGGCGGCCGGGCTTGCCGGCGTTCCCAGAGCTTGTCCGGATGAGGCTGGGGGAGGGGGCACGCACCGGTTCGTGGGTGGGGAGCCTTTTCCCTTTTCTCGCCCCCGCCCCGGGGTCCCCTGGAAGCCCTGAGGTTTGCTTTGTACGTTCCCGGGTAGAAGCGGGGACCGGAGGAGCCGGGCTGGGGCGCGGGTCCTCGGGTGGTCGAGCCGCCCCTAGCTCCGGTGACGGCGCGCCGCCCGCGCCGCGAGCTGTGGGAGGCGGCGGCTGCCCGGCCCCCAGGATCCTCGCGGCCACTTGGCGTAGATTTGCCGGTGTCCAGGCCTCTTGAGCTTGCGAGAAATGAACGCAGACAACGTAGGTGGATTCGTGAATCTCTGGCTCCATAGGATTTTTTTTTTTTTTTTAAATTCTTCAAGATGGCGATCTGCCATTGATTTCTTTCCTATGGAGATTCATCGATATACCGTTATCCCCAATTACGCAACAGAGCTCTAAAAAAAGGGGGTGCTTGGGGCTTTCACTAATCTGCGAAGACCGAGGGGATGTTCAGTTCTCCAAGTCCCTCCCTCTTTAGTGATCTTCGTAAGGGAACTAATGCAGATTAATGCTTCCCGGTGCCTGATTTTCTTGTGACTTGGTGGTTTGACTCATGTTGCCACATGTTTGGGGATTAATTGTCAATAAGCCCTCCAGTGCTGCTTTATTGTTTTGCCTCTTCCTGCACAAGGGTCTAAAATGGTGACATTATATCAAATACAGGACCATTCTCTCAATTTCCTAAGCTTCACGCCCCCTTCCTATCAAATGCCAAAATTCAGGCCCCTTACTATGGGTGCTACTAATTATTCTTGTGCTACTTAACATGGTTTAAGGTCTTAACTGTGTAGAACTCCTGATCCAGGTACTTTCCGGCTCTCTGTTGCCGCAGTGGACTACAATTCTTAGAGAGAATTGGCGTCTGGCGATCAACTTTTTTCCTGCAGTCCTCTTGTCTTTGTGTGTGAGTTCCCGCTGTCTGGCTGGGAAGATTGCGGGAGTGTGCTTGGAAATGGCTGGGGCCTGCTATGACTCTGCAGTTCTGATGGGGGCGACGCCTGCCTTCTTATTCATGGAATGTTAGAATGCACGTTTTCTCCTTTCCGGTTCTGGTCGCTACCTGTTTCTTTCCCACTCTCCCTCCATTTTCTCTATTCTTTTATGGTTGCTTATTGCAGTGCTACAGACAGAATCCTCTTTGCATTTGCCCAGAAAGAAAACTGATTACTTAGGAGGCAGGGGAAGGAAAGTTGGAGAGGGAGTAGCGGCTAAAATAAAAGAGGAGGGAAATATGAATTTGGGGATGTGCTGAGATTCAGAGCTTGAAGTTCACACTAGGGGGGTATGTCAAGCTATTTGAAGCAGAGCAGATGTAAACAGATCTGCCAAGCATGGACTTTGTTTCAGGAGACTTTCCAACAACTTTAAGTTTGATATGACAAGACGGTTACTTGATTGTGATAGATAAGATTTTGTTGAAAGTTTTTAGATGAATCTTTACCATTACATAAGAACTTCGGGTACCACCTGACTTGAAACAAGTTTATAAATAACTCTTAAATTTGTAGTTTATCTAGTGTCATCTATCAACTGGAGGTTCTTTACATAGACTGGGCTTAGTTAACAGACCACTCTTAACTGTGAAATCTAATTGACTGATGTAAAATGGCATTCCGTAAGATTAATTTTTTAGAAACGACTGAAACTTGGTTTTACATTAATGAAATGTGGATGTCTTGTAGTGGTAGTACAAACTTGACACTTTTCCTGTTACACCAAGACAAGAAATTAACTAAAACTTTTTGTTTTCTCTCTTTTATTTTTTTGTGGTTGGGGGCGGGGACAGCCAGTAGAAATAGATATGATTGTAGGAAAAGACCGGGAAGGTTTCTTTACCAATGGTTTGACTCTTGGCGCAAAGAAGTGCTCGGTGATCAGAGATAGCCTATACGTGGATGGTGACTGCACAATGGATATCCGGACAAAGAGTCAAGGCGGGGAGCCTACGTACAACGTTGCGGTGGGCAGAGCTGGTAGAGGTAAGTACAGTACCCTTTTGGTTAATAGTTGCAAGTCACAGAACAACTTATTCAGCAGTTTCTTTAACATTTTGAATAAAGTGTTAGTCCATAATGGCTATTAAGGTGGTTTTTGTGAACTGCCCAGCACTGAAGGAGGCACTGCTTTAGATTCATTTACTCTACAGCAGCTGCATATACAGCCTCACCTCTGAGATCCTGACTTTATGCTGAAAATAGAACATTAATATCAGCTCTTCAGTTCCAGCTTTAGTAAACTGAAAATCTAAATTTGTCTCTTCTGTATGTATAACTGAACCACTTTACACTTGAAATTAACATTGTTAATCAACTGTACTTTAAAATAAAAAGTTAAAAAATAAAATCACTTTGTTCCTCAACTGCTAGTTATTCAGATTGTTAAGTCATTCAGATTGGTTATTTTAGTCCCTCTGGGTTTTTGACTTTTGAATGTCTTCCTTTTCTTTCTTGCTCACATTTTACTCATTCACTATTCAGCTTAAAAAATGAAAAATTAATATTGGCTTCCATTTCTATCAGAAACATTGCTGGAGAAGAGAGAAATAATTAGAATGAGGGTTTTGGAGTAAGTTTTGCACTTACTAAGTATTTTCAAAGATTATATGTGCCTGATTTATTTGAAAAATAGGAAATTATATTTCATTTATATACTGATCCAGAACTTCTTGTGTTTCCTGACTATCATCAACATGGTAGAAATTCTTACTGTACTAAATAAGTCTCACTGCATTTTTGAAAGAAACTTTAAAAATTGAGATTTATTACGACATCTAATTGGTTTAAAAATACAATTAAATGTGTTAACCTGTGAAAATGTTTTGTAAATAAAGAAGGCTGGTGTAGCCTAATAGAGCAGATTTGGCCCATCTAATGTTAAGACCAAATCTATCATGTGAAGAAACTTGAAGCTACTGTGAGCTGCAGTGGGCCTGCCAACTCCTAAGACTGTCCTAAAGGTTCCTCCTGTTCTGCTGTGCATTGCTACGTATAAGTATTTCTCTGTAGGAAAATTAGACGGCTGTGAAATAGGAGGTAAATCTCAAAAAAGTAGCTGAGCTCAGATAAATATATTAAAAAGAAGCATCAGCCATGTAACATAAAACCAGAATGTTTTTGTGCCACACTGCACTACTGACATCTAGTGGCAATAAATATAAAATCTGATATATACATACACATATTTTGAGGATAGACCTTTGAACTGCACCATAGAAAAACCTGTTGTTGGAAATAATAAATTTATTTTAGGGTTTTATACTCAATTAAAAACAAAGCTAACGCATTGAGGATATCAGTAAGCACAGACCTTTAGAACTTTACATTTGGGCTCTTCTGAATGGCACTGAAAATGCTATTTAAAATCCAGTCTTGGTTTTTCTCTGGAAGTAATACACATTTAGCCTCACTGGTAAGACTTAACAGTTTGTACTTAAGCAGTTAAATTTGGGAAGAATTTTATAAGTAAGTTTTTAAAAATTTATTTTTGGGGGACCAGTCTAATGTGTATTTGTCATGCTAATAAGAAGTTTTTTGTTCTCTATATAAGACAGACATCCATGAAAGGAATGCCATTTGCAGCACTATGAATGGACCTAGAGATTATACTAAGTAAAGTAATAAAAGTCAGACAGAAAGATAAATCACCTATATGTGGAATCTTAAAAAAAATTATACAAAGGCATTTATTTATAAAACACAAATATTCACACACTTAGAAAACAAACTTAGGGTTACCAAAGGGAAAAAGTTGGGGAAGAGGGATAAATTATGAGTTTGAGAGTAACAGATACTACTATATATAAAGTAAACACGGATCTACACAGGGAACTCTACTCAATAACCTAAATGGGAAAAAAATCTGAAAAAGAATAAACACATGTATGTGTATAACCAGTCACTTTGCTACGTACCCGAAGCTAACACAACATTTGTAAATCAACTATACTCCAATATTGAAAAGATAATCACAGTCTTTTCCCCCTAGTTAGTGTAAAGATATTGTTATAGAGCACTGCAGCTGCACTGATTGGACTTCCAAGATGCAGTTAATAGTCAAAATGTTTTCAGCATATTACTAGTTTGAAAGTTCTCCTTTCTGGAGACCTGGCTGACCTCAGTGCTTCGTTGTTCATGAAAAACTGACTTAATGTTAACTTATTAATCGGGGTTCTGTCTGCTAAAACTTATGTGACTCTCTTGATTAACACTTCTTTTGAAACACTTTTCTTCTTTCTCTTTCAGTCTTGGTCTTTGTAATGGGAAAAGAAGGGGTCCATGGAGGCGGATTGAATAAGAAGGCATACTCAATGGCAAAATACTTGAGAGACTCTGGGTTCTAGCTGCTAGGCAGACTGTTAAGTATTAGGGGAAAATTGCTCTTAAACTTTCCTAGCTGTAAGCTTGAGTCTTAATTCTGGAAATTTTATTAGCAATGCAGGGTGATGGGGTATGAACCTGTGTCTCCTTTGTATCCCTCTGTTGGTGGGGAAAGGTGTCTTTCTTTCTGCCCCCGCCCCTTAAATAATTCTGTTCACTTTTGTTTTGTTTCCTTGTGTACTCCAGCATTGGTTATAGTCATGGGAAAGGAAGGTGTCCACGGAGGCACACTTAACAAGAAAGCATATGAACTCGCTTTATACCTGAGGAGGTCTGATGTGTAAGCAGCCTCTCCCCATCTTCCTAGCAACTGTCTTCATCATCACCCCAATTACGGTCACAGAGCTACCAGATTATAGATGGTAGCTAATTTTTCTTTGCCTATTTTCTAATGTCACAATTCCTGTTTGCCCAGTGGATCATTTGTATGTTAACCACTGTATGTAACCAACCTTATCTGGCAACATAATTGCAGCACAATAATGATTTGCATGATACCTTGAAATTTGGGGGGAGGGGGCATGCCAAGTTGGGCATCACTTTGTCTTAGCAATTAATGGGATATTGATTACTAAAATAAGTTAATATTAAGCAAGGTGCCGGTTGTACAATCTCTAATTTGATCAATGTCTTTCAGCACTTTGAGCATTTACTTAGCTCATCTAGTCTTCCTTTCATAGCGCATGGTTGGGTGGAAAAAGTGCATGCATCTTTCCTTCACTCCTCTTTTCCCACCCCCTCCCTTTGCACATAGGTATTTGGTTTGCTTCCATCTTTTACGCAGTGCCTGGTTTATTTAACCAATTAATCTCACTTTTGTTGATGAGCTATTGAGAGCTGCAGTAGTTTGCTTTTAGTATTGTTGTTGCACTTGAGTAGAGACAAACCTTTTATCACCGTGTCCACAGGACATACGACAAGTGCAACTGCAAAACAAGAGCAAAATGCACTTCCTCTCGTGACCTTACAGTAACCATACTGACTGAATCCTAAGGGACATTCCATCACTGCAATAGCTCAGATTTTTGTTCCTGTCTTTTTCTTTGCACACCAGCTCTACTCTTTAGTAAAATTGTAAAAGGCTGCCATTATGGACATTAGGTATCCCAACATAACCATCTGGAGTGTGTCCAGTTTGTTCTTCATAGGACCAACTTTTATTTGCAGCTTGAGTTTTTATATAAAGTTGCATTATTGTGGACTTGGCTGTCTTGTGATGAATTTTTTTCATATGTATTCTGTGCCATACTATTGTTAAAATGAACTGTTGCTATTGTGAGATGGATTTTAACTGACCTATTAAAGGTTTCTTTCGAATGGCACTACTTTAGGGACATTCTAGTATTTGCTTCTATTGTTTGGGCCTTGTGGATAATGTACAGATTTAAAAACAAATCTTGTTGCTGATTTGTCCATTTCTTTCCCTGCACTTTGTTACATCTGGGATACAGTCTAACTCATCTGATTTAATATGCATTTAAAAAAATGCCATAACTATTAAACACCTTGTTTACAGACAGATGAAATAAATTTATTCCAACCAAATACTCTAGACTCCTGTTATTTATATAAATTGTTAGCTTACTGTTACAGTTGATCTTTGACACAATGGGAATATACTCTGCTGCAAGCGTAAAGTTTTTCAAAAACTTCAGCTGGTCGCTTACTCCATTTCCTCTAGTATTATAAAGAAAATGAGTGCCTAGGAATTTATTTTTAATAAGCTTTGTTTGCCCTGTTAAAAATGGCTTGTCATTTTGGGTGCATCTTCAGGCTTATGAGGCAAAAATTGATTTATCCACTAGAAATTAAATACTTTTGTTGCTGATGTTTTGATATGAAAAATCTAGTGAGCCGTAAGGGGCCCAGTATCATGAAGGGTTTCTGCAGTTGTGGCTTCTTCTGTACTGAACTGTCACACATATGACTTCTCTTGATTTGGAGGCTCTGTTGGCAGGCTAAAGTCAGGCAGCTGGGACTCTCACAGAAGACATTCCTTAGGCAGCATAAAAGATAACTGGGATTGGGATGTCTTGCAGTTTCTGGCTATGGACTGACATGTTAACTATGACTATGTAATAGCCAAGTTTAATCCCAGAGGTCATAAGGTCTAGGAGATGTATTGAATTTTAGTAAATATGTTTTAAATACTGTTTAGGTACGTGATTATCATGAAGATTCAAATGGAAGGTCCAAGCACAAAACTTGGTGGGTCTAAGCAAAACTGGGGGACTGGTTATAACTCAGATTATGGGCTCTGGAATCCTACCCTGGAGATGAAGTTTCCAGAAGTCATTTTAGAAATAATCATTAGGTCAGTCTGATTGATTTTAAGTGGACTATATGCTACCCTTTGAGAAAGAGTGGGTTAGGGAGTAGAAGTTAATCTCTTAAGATACACTGTGCATAACTAGCCATACAGGGATGTAAAGGTATGGAAGATGTGGGATTTGGGGCTGCTGTGATAGTTAGGCACACCTTAGAAAGGTAAAAAAAAAACTTCTTGACCTGTTAAGATCCCTGTTAGGAACAAGAGGTTTGACAGATTGGAATTTGGTGGTTAGGTTGTGATGGTTTATGATTTTATAGTAATGTAAATTTACACTTTGGGGTAACTAATTAGAAAGCAGTGACTAGACTTGTGAAACCCTCACTGAGCGAAACTCTGAGCAGGTAAGGGGATGTGTCTGTGGTAGAAGTGTGGGTAGGGAGTGGAAGGAATAGTTGTGCTGTATTGCTTAATCCCGCAGTTGTGTCCAGCTCTTTCAGACTCTCCATGGGGATTCTCCAGGCAAGAACACTGGGGTGTGGGTTGCCATGCCCTCCTGCAGAGGATCTTTCCAACCCAGGGATCGAATCCCAGGTCTCCTGCATTGCAGGCAGATTATTTACCTCCTGAGCCACCAGAGAAGACACTAGATGGCAACTTTATCACTAAAATAATGAATGAAACTAGTCATTGACCCCCTTCCCAAAATTTCATTAGAAAAGCACTTACGAAAATATATACATGTATCTTTGCTTTGTACTTTTCTGGGAATTCAACCTAAAGAAGTGGAGCTATATAAATTTGTATAGCAGAATGTCACTCCCACAGTGTTACTTAGAATAACTTGGAAAACTACAAGATTTGACTTTCAGGGTTATGAGTCGGATAAATGACTATGTTCAGAAGATAAAATAGACATTGAAGAATTACATAAGACAGTGCTCACCAATGAATTTTATATAATGGGATAAATATGTGTCAAATATAATACATTTTACATATGTATTTCTGAAGGCAAACAAATTTTTCTCCGGTAAGTTTCTAGGTAACTATACTTTTATAATCAGAAGGTTTTTAAATTAGGAAGATATTTTTTAGTGGAAATGGGATTTTATTTAGTGGCCTTTTAAAAAAAGCTGTGTAATTAATAGAGAAATTATAAAAGATTTCAAGTGACTATTAACTAGGAACAGTCCTAGATAGTGATGTTAAGTATACATATTTGTAACAACTGAGAGTTTATAGAGTTTCAAAAGAAAATTATTTTTGCCTCAGAAAAATTCCTAACAAATTTGAAGGAACCAAGTCCTTGACTTGAATTGTGGATTAAAGGCTGAGGGAATATAGTATCTAATACATTTAACAGTGATTAACTTTTTCCCTTGAAAAAATTATATTTTAGGTATGATGTTCTTATTATTCAATAATCATAAAAACGATTATGTTCTGGACATAATTAGTGTTTGGACCTTACACCCACCTCAGGATAAGTGAATTACAGAGATGACCATACAGATTTGGAAAAGTTAGGGTCAAACAGGTGGTGTTCTGTCTAACAGATCCCATAGCACTGTTTTAACTACCATAGTAAACTGATAATTCTGTTTCTCAGCTCTTATTTTTATTTCTGTGGGGTAGGGGTGGGAGAATAATGAAGAATTCAATTTTTTATTTTCCTAAGTGGAAATACTCATTTTTTGTTGTTGCTTACAAGATTTTTTTTTTAAAGCAGTTCAAAAAGTGAAATTTCCCTCAACACTGTTATGTTTTTAAAAAAATGTACTAAAAGAAGGCTAACTTAACTATTCTCTAATATGCTTCTGTTCACTATTAATTTCCCATGTTAATACAGATAAATCTAGCTATTTACCCTCTTGGGGCTGTACAGCAGTTCACTGTAAAGATGTACCATAATTATAAGAAGGTACCATAACGTGCACTGTTGTTGGAACGATTTGGTCTGCAGTTAGTTTTGGGGGTTCCCTAATTGCTTGTGAGCAGTTACTTTGTATAAAATCCTAAGGTAATGTGTGTTTATCTGCCCTAAATTACCTTAATCATTATAACTTTAAAAAACATTGCACATAAATGAGTTTAATGTGGGTAATACTACAGGAGAACAAACAAAGTGGAAAACGTGTTTATTAACATTCAAACTCCCTTCATACAAGACCATATAAAAATTCTTAGCATTTTGATTATATATATATATAAGCCTATATTTTCTACATAGTTAACGATAATGTGTAATTTAGCTTTTCATAATACATTGTTTAAATACATCATTAGTTCTGTTAAACATAAGCAACATTTTCAAATCCAATACTTGAACAGTTTCCTCTGTACATAGTTTAGCAGGGCTAATAAGCATAGGATGCTCTTTATTAAGAGGTATATAATCTGAGCATTAACAATTACTGAAGTTTGGTATTTTTATACAGCATTTTGTTTATGTTTTGATCACCACACAGAATCCTTAAGGATACTGAAATTCAGTAAGTAAAGTCAGAGACATTACTTCAGCTGATAAATGAAGTTCATACATGACACTGTAGTATTAAAAGGCTTAAAAATAAAAAAACATTTTGCAAACTGCCCTAGTACTGACTGTTCCTATCAGGGTAAGACTACTTGGCAATAGAAAGGAAAAAGCTTTGAGTTTCTCTGTGGTGCTGATAGTCGCCTCTTGCTAATTATGGCAATTTGGGCAAATACCAGAACAAGCATATTCCAGCTCAACAACTCTAGGTAACTTTATGGAGGTGGGAGTTGGCTCAGCTCATGCTCGGTGGCCACAGCACTGGCCCTGTGTGTAAAAACATGAAACGTGTGCATACTGTGATCTAGGTCTTAATTGCAAGCTATACTGAGGAATCTTTGATGTTTTGGCTAGGTTGCATTCCAAAAGAGTTGATTTGATGCTTGAGTTACAGCACCAGTCTATTATTAGTGAAATGAAGTACTCCTGCAGATAAATACCAGATTAAAACAACCTGTTTCAGTAATCTTGATTAACCTGTAGAATAAAAAATAAATTATCTCTACAGAAATCTCTGAAGGGAGCAAAAAAGAAAAATCAAACTGTATGCCTAAATAAACATTTTAAAAGGAAATAACCCAATATCCTCTGAAGGTCAAACAGTATTTGCTATGTTGTAATCCCGTTCACCATTAGGCTGCAGCTGGACCACAACACTATGTTCACTGATTTCGTTTTCTGCATCACTGCTGTCGGTATCATTGTCATCTTCCTCATAGTCTGAAGATTCTGTCATGTTCTGATGTGAGCGGGATTCCGACAAAGCCCCAAATGACTGAGTGCTGGCAGAAGCCAAAGGTCTGAGTAAAGGGGTGTGTTCTGACACTTCATTTTCTTCTTGACTACTATCTGTGTCAGAGTCTGAATCGCCTTGAGAAGGAACAACTTTTTGCTTGCAGACTGGACAGGTTTTTTTGGTCTTAGTTAGCCAAGGATCTACACACTTGCAGTGATAAGCTGTTGAAGCAAAATACACATCTTTTAGATAGTACACTTTTGTTGAGAACATCATCTCCTGCCATGGTTATTCATGTTCTGATCAGTATGCATCATATATGGACAAAAGTTTGTAAATTTTATAAATCTTCATCCTTTAATAAGAGCTTATGATGTGCTAGTAACTATTTTCTGTCTAATACTGAACCTAAGTACAAATTATGTATAAATACAAAATACACATCTTTTAGATAGTACACTTTTGTTGAGAACATCATCTCCTGCCATGGTTATTCATGTTCTGATCAGTATGCATCATATATGGACAAAAGTTTGTAAATTTTATAAATCTTCATCCTTTAATAAGAGCTTATGATGTGCTAGTAACTATTTTCTGTCTAATACTGAACCTAAGTACAAATTATGTATAAATTCAAAGCAGTATGTAATTCATACCATGGGAACAGGGAAGGATTCTGAGTTTGTCTCCATCTTCATATTCATCCAAACAAATGGCACATACATCATATTCATCTCCTATGATAGAAATAATAAAATTAATTAAAAGTTCCCTTTTTAATTCCTTACTGTTGAACTTACGACCTTTATTTTTTAAAAAGACAAAGTCATTGCCTGTCTCACATACAGGGCAACCACATCGGGAAGTCTGGATAGATAGGTGGGAAGAACATAACATACTGAAAAGAATAATAGTTCCAACTGAAAGAATCCCTTTAACATCTGTAGTCATTTAAGCACATTTAGGAGAAGTCCTAAATAGAAAGTTTTAAGGAAAATTTTTGTTCAGTATCTTGAATGTGGTTACTGTAGTATCCCTTATCAAATATATTCTGTAACAAATACAGGGTTCTAGTATAACCTGTTTTGAGATTTAGTGAGACTGATTTTACCTATCTCAAACTATTAAAATACTAAAGGACTCCAACATACCTATAATTATCTGTAATTACACAGATCCATTTACCTGGGCTTTGAGGACAGTTCCAATACATTAAGGAATTCAATCATGCTGATTTCTCATACAAATCAAACTTTCAGTCTTATGACTTTGTGAAAATGCCCATTAAGAACAGATTCAGTTAATATAACTGAACAGGACTGAACCAGTCTGAAGCTGTACCACAGCTCTAAGCCTCATTTTACTAAGGTAGAAAGGTTATCCTGCATTATCCAGGTGGGCCCAATGTACACAAGGGTCCCTAAAAGTGAGGAGGATGTTCTTCTAGTTCAGAGTCAGAGGGGGAGATGTGACTATGTCAGAGAGACAATATTACTGGCTTTGAAGACAGGAGGGGAGGAGGATCATAAGCCAAAGAACATGGTGGCCTCTAGAAGCTGGAAAAGGCAAATAAATGGATTCCCCCACTAGAGCCGTCAGAAAAGAATGTTTGATTTTAGCTCAGTGAGGCCTGTCAGACTTCAAACCTACAAAACGAAAATAATAAATCTGTGTTGTTTTAAGCCACTAAGTTTGTGGCTTTAAATTTGTCACCACAGCAATAAGAAATGAGTATAAGTAGTAGTAGGGTTAGCCTGCAAGTGAAAGTTGCTCAGTCATGTCTGACTTTGCAACCCCATGGACTATACAGTCCCTGGAATTCTCCAAGCCAGAATACTGGAGTGGATAGCCTTTCCCTTATCCAGCGGATCTTCCCAACCCAGGGTTTCCTGCATTGAAGGCAGATTCTACACCAGCTGAGCTTATCAGGTTAGGCTAGACATACGGAATTGATGCTTTCAAGTGTTTGAAGTGATAGGTTTATTATTGATTGCCCATATTTTCTAGGCACAGTACTTACTTTGATGATAAATGGTCAACATTGAAAGGTGTAATTTGTGATCATGGACCAGAAGGGAGCCTAGTGTTCTGTGGAGAATTAACCCCCGTGTTGTGTGTGATGAAATGGTAAATCACATCCTGACTTTCATTTACTACCTACATAACCAGCCATGTGCATGATGCCATCTTTATGTTTCAGTATTCTCAAAGGCAAAACAAAAATACTAACATACTATGATTTGGGATTGTTGTGGATTAAAAGAGAATGCAAGTAGAGTGTCTGGCACAAACAGTACTTCTTAGCCAGTCTCCACCTGATAAAACTGACCTGGTAGGCATACTGGCTTGTGAAGGCTGTGGCTAGGAATCTGCTCTCTGATAGTCCCATGTGATTCTGTTAGTAGCAAAGAGCTAGTGGCAATGGTCAGTGAACCTGTTGGCTCTACCTGGGGTAATTATGTAATTTAAGTATTCAGCAGCCCTTGAGCTGTGAGTGCATATGACTTCTGGTTTTATTTGAAAGCTAGGTTTGGTAGACACTTGATAAAAGTGTTCCCCCAACCCTTCTCCAGTCAAAACGTGATTAAATGTATGGGTGAGAAACCTAAAAAACAGACAAGGTTATATATCAATAAAAAAGCAAAAAGGAAAACAATCAAATTTCTGTCCTGTTTTAAAATACAAAAATGGTAGAAAATGTCTTATATGACAACTTAGAAATCCAGCCAGTGCATTCATATTCAAGATAATGGCCCAACATCCAATTATTAAGTGGTTTTATATTTAAGTTAAAGGCATTTATATATTTTTGAAAATTATTTTCAACCCTAGCAGATTTTAAAAATTAACCAATTTGTCCAGTGATTCTGGTAGCATGAGATAAAGGGGCTATAACGAGTGCTAACAGCTGTTAGTTTTTATTATTGTCAGCACCATGCTAGAAAGTTCCATTGCTTATAAACCAGTGGTTCTCAACCAGGGGATAATATTGTTCCCTTGCCCCTAGGGATATTCGGTGATATCTGGAGACATCTTTGGTATTCACAATTGGGAGTTGGTACTGCTGTCATCTAGTAGATCAGGGAGGCTATTAAATATAATGCTGTAGTGAAAGTGAGTGTTAGTTGCCCAGTCATGTCCTATTCTTTGCGACCATATGGACTGCAGTCCACCAGGCTCCTCTGTCCATGGGATTCTCCAGGCAAGAATACTGGAGTTAGGTTGCCATTTCCTGCTCCAGGGGATCTTCCCAATCCAGGGATTCAACCTGGGTCTCCTGCATTGCAGGCAAGATTTTTTCTGTCTGAGCCACCAGGGAAATCCATAATGCTCTAGACCAGCCCCTCAAAGAATTTTCCCATATAAAATGCCAGTAGTGAGAAGGCTGAGAGAAGCTGATATAAACACCCCTCCAGGCTTTCTCAAAGACTGCTAATTCACTAATGGACAGATGTTCAGAAGCTGCAGGAGGGGTGAGATTCATGTCTGTTATGTGGGACCATATGGAAACACTTCTATCTGGATTGTTATATTATTGTTACTTAAATGTTTCAGAAAATTTTCAAGAAGAGTTAAAATCTCATCAATCTAGGAACGTTATAATAATACCTAAGTGGACAAAACTCTGATTTCCCCCTCTAAACCTGTTTCTCCCTAGTTTTCCCCCCAAACCTTGGGTCATCAGATACAGCAAAGGCACTGACCTATCAGAACAGAAAACATACAAGACTTAAGGCAGCCACTGCCGTAGCATCCACTGATTACCAGGCCTGGGCACGTCCTTGATGCCTCTCTCCCTTAGAGCTTAGCTTCAACATCACCACGTCCTATGTACTTTTTTCTGTAAAACATCTTCAGTTGGTCTCTTTGATTCCTCAATTACACTAATTCATTAGCCTTGATTACTAGGAAGAGCCTCTTCTTTTCCTGTCCTATATGGTTTTTCTCCATAGCAGCCAAAGTGTTATTTTAAAAACATAAACAGTTCCCCATCTCACTTAGAATAAAATCTGAGCTCTTTGTCATGGCCTTCATATAGCTGAATATGATCTGATATACAGATCGGTCATCTCACATCACTCTATCCCCTTTCATTCACACTTCAGTCACACTGGCCTTCTTTCAGTCTTGAAAAAAGTAATAGAAATTGCAGTTTCTAAAGATGACGTAAAAAATGAACTAGTTGACAAAATGAAAAGACAACTACTGAATGGGAAAAGATACTTGGAAATGATTTGATTGACAAGGGGTTGACATCCAAAATATATAAACAGCTCACATCAAAACAACGTAAGACCTAAACAGATATTTTTCCAAAAAAAGACATACAGATAATCAACATCACTAAACATCAGAGAAATTCAAATGAAAACCACAATAAGAATGGCTATCATGAAAAAGACCAAAAATACTGGCAAGGATGGGGAGAAAAGGGAACCTTTGTACATTGCTGGTGTGAATGTAAGCTGGTAGAGCCACTGTGAAAGACAGTATAGAGATTCCTCAACAAACTAAAAACAGACCTATCATATGATCCAGCAGTGTTCCACTCCTGGGTATACATCCAAAACAACATTAATTCAAAAAGCACACCCCATGTTCACAGCAGCATTATTTACAATAGCCAAGATAAGGAAGCAACTGGTCCATCAACAGATCGATGGATAAAGGAGATGAAGTATATATATTCCATTATGTGTGTGTATATATATATATATATATACACGAGATACCACTCAGTTATAAAAAAGAATGAAATTTTGCCATTTGCAACAATATGGATGGACTTGGAAGATATGCTTAGTGAACTACATCAGAGAAAGACAAATACTGTGTGAAATACTTGTATATAGAATCTAAAAAATAAACTAATAAATATAACAAAAAAGTGAGTCATGGATATACAGAACAAACTAATGGTTATCAGTGGGGAGAGGGAAGGGGAGGGGTGAAAGGGGTAGAGGATTAACAGGTACAAACTACTAGGTATAAAATAAATAAGCTACATGAATATACTGTATAGCACAGAGAATATAGCCAGTATTTTAAAATAACTATAAATGGAGTATAACCTTTAAAAAGTGAGAGTCATTATATTGTACACCTGACAGTTATATGATACTATAAATAAAATAGACCTCAATCAAAAAATAAGTTTACTTGAAATAATCTAGTTATATACAAAAACTGATGCCAACCTTAACTGTTCAATTTTATAACACACTAGTCCACCTTAGGTCAGCTAGATAGGTTTCCTCAAAGAGGATGAATGTTCAGAGCTAAACACACACCATTTTCATGAGAAAAGAATATATATTTTAAATAATATGTCCAGGGAAGATAACAGTGTTGAATCCATGAGCTTCGAATCAAAAATTACTGTTCTTACAAAGAAAATGCCTTGCCACTCATTCCCTGCTTTGCCAGTAAAGGAAACAATGGCAGCTCTTTCTAGCAAATTTAAATAAATAAATCTTATCTTTTTTTTTTCCCCTCCTCCATACCTGTTCCTAAGAAATGTGAACAGAAGACAAACTGGATAAAATATTTCATGAGCCAGATTTCCTTAAGAATTATTCCTGATTATATTTAAACCCTGAACAAAGGGAACAAATATTTACTTTTACGGTTGTATTAAAGTTAGTTCAGCTGGTAAAGAATCCACCTGCAGTGCAGGAGACCCCAGTTCAATCCCCAGGTTGGGAAGATCCCCTGGAGAAGGGACAGGCTACCCACTCCAGTATTCTTCACTGGAGAATTCTATGGACAGACGAGTCTGGCAGGCTACATCCATGGGGTTTCAAAGAGTCAGACATGACTGAGTGATTTCACTTCAAAGGCAGTTAAATAGTAATATAAGGATGTCTTCATAAATAGATATAAGAAAAAATTTTAAAAATTAAATACTGCCCCACTGTTTCGGGGAAGGCAATGGCACCCCACCCCAGTACTCTTGCCTGGAAAATCCAATGGACGGAGTAGCCTGGTGGGCTGCAGTCCATGGGGTCGCTAACAGTCGGACAGACTGAGCGACTTCACTTTCACTTTTCTCTTTCATGCATTGAAGAAGGAAATGGCAACCCACTCCAGTATTCTTGCCTGGAGAATCCCAGGGATGGGGGAGCCTGGTGGGCTGCCGTCTATGGGGTCACACAGAGTCAGACACAACTTAAGTGGCTTAGCAGCAGCAGCAGCCCCACTGTTTTGTTATCTGCTATAAAATGTCACACTCCATTTTTTCAATCTCTGAAATAAAATATTTGTCCTTCTAAACATGATTAGAAAATTTCAGTGATTAAGTTACAAAGAAAAAATGTTGGTAACTTACAACTTCAAATATAAAACCCACTTTTTCATCCTTTACGTCTCAGGGATATGCCTCCTTCACACACTAATGGGGTAGGGAGACAGCTCCCATGGAGACTGCCTTAAATGCTTAGTTGAGAGACTATTAAGGGAAAAGATAAGGATTTTTCATTTGCTGTGAAACATGGTATGTGGTAACCAGTCTTATGGTTATAGAAAATGCATCAATTGATGCAGCAAACTCAGGAAACCACAATGTCAACTGAAGAGGTATTTTTGAGGACAATAGTGAATAATGAAATTTATAAGGAAGTTGGCTGCTTCAAAGGCAAGAAAATAACTAAAAAAAGGCTATTATTATTTTGTATATGCTAGTGATGGTTTAGTTGCTAAGTCGTGTTCAACTCTTGGCAACCCCATGGACTGTAGTCCACCAGGCTCCTCTGTCCTCAGGATTTTCCAGGCAAGAATACTGGAGTGGGTTGCCATGTCGCCTCCAGGGAATCTTCCCCACCTAGGAATTGAACCTGGGTTCCTGCCTTGCAGGCGGATTCCTTACCAACTGAGCTAACAGAGAAGCCCTTATATCTGCTGCTGCTGCTGCTGCTGAGGCGCTTCAGTCGTGTCTGACTCTGGGTGACCCCATGGACTGCAGCCCACCAGGCACCCCCGTCCATGGACTTCTCCAGGCAAGAACACTGGAGTGGGTCGCCATTGCCTTCTCCAATGCATGGAAGATAAAAGTGAAAGTGAAGTCGCTCAATCGTGTCTGACTCCTAGCGACCCCATGGACTGCAGCCCACCAGGCACCCCCGTCCCTGGGATTCTCCAGGCAAGAACACTGGAGTGGGTCGCCATTGCCTTCTCCANCAACTCTGTGCGACCCCATAAACGGTAGCCCACCAGGCTCCCCTGTCCCTGGGATTCTCCAGGCAAGAGCACTGGAGTGGGTTGCCATTTCCTTCTCCAATGCAGGAAAGTGAAAAGTGAAAGTGAAGTCGCTCAGTCGTGTCTGACTCCTAGCGACCCCATGCACTGCAGCCTACCAGGCTCCTCCGTCCATGGGATTCTCCAGGCAAGAACACTGGAGTGGGTTGCCATTGCCTTCTCTGCTTATATGTGCTGCTGCTGCTGCTAAGTCACTTCAGTCGTGTCCAACTCTGTGTGACCCCATAGACGGCAGCCCACCAGGCTCCCCCGTCCCTGGGATTCTCCAGGCAAGAACACTGGAGTGGGTTGCCATTCCCTTCTCCAGTGCATGAAAGAGAAAAGTGAAAGTGAAGTCGCTCAGTCTGTCCGACTGTTAGCGACCCCATGGACTGCAGCCCACTAGGCTACTCCGTCCATTGGATTTTCCAGGCAAGAGTACTGGGGTGGGGTGCCATTGCCTTCCCCGCTTATATGTGCTAGAAATAGCTAAATCAATATTTTAAACATTTAAATGTTACTCAGCATAAACATTTCTGAACAAGCGACAAAGATGAAGAACACCAAGACAGGAAGATTTAAGATGATCTTGTCCCCACAATACCATAAATGAGAGTGCTGACTAACCTTTACAGACATTTTACCTGTGCCACAGCCTCAAGTTGCTAATTTCTGTGGGTTTGATTACAAGTGTCTATGAAATACTTCTAAATGCCAAATTCTTTTTTTGTTTGTTGGCAAATATTTCCTATATTTCCTAAATGTTACAGATTCCCCTAACATCACCATGAACAGTTCTTTTCAGTCGTGCAGTCATGTCTGACTCTTTGCAGCCCCATGAACTACAGCACGCCAGGCTTTCCTGTCTGTCACCAACTCTCAGAGCTCGTTCAAACTCATGTCCATTGAGATCGTGATGGCATCCAACCTTCTCATCCTCCGTCGTCCCCTTCTCCTGCATTCAATCTTTCCCAACATTGTAATCTTTTTCAATGAGTGAGTTTTTCACATCAGGTGGCCAAAGTATTAGAGCTTCAGCATCAGTCCTTCCAATGAATACTCGGGACTGATCTCCTTTAAGATTGACTGGTTTGATCTCCTTGCAGTCCAAGGAACTCTCAAGGGTCTTCTCCAACACCACAGTTCAAAAGCATCAATTCTCCGGTGCTCAACTTTATGGTCCAACTATCACCTCCGACTACTGGAAAAACCATAGCTTTGACTTGATGGTAATGTCTCTGCTTTTTAATATGCTGTCTAGGTTGATCATAACTTTCCTTCCAAGGAGCAAGCGTCTTAATTTCATGGCTGCAGTCACCATCCGCAGTGGTTTTGGAGTCCAAGAAAGTAAAGTCTGTCACTGTTTTCATTGTTTCCCCATCTATTTGCCATGAAGTGATGGGACTGAAAGCCGTGATCTTAGTTTTCTGAATGTTGAGTTTAAACCAGCTTTTTCACTCTCCTCTTTCACTTTCATCAAGAGGCTTTTTAGTTCCTCTTCACTTCTGCCGTAAGGGTGGTGTCATCTCCATATCTGAGGTTATTGATATTTCTCCCAGGAATCCTGATTCCAGCTTGTGCTTCATCCAGCCTGGCACTTCACATGATGTACTCTGAATATAGGGTGACAATATACAGCCTTGACGTACTCCTTTCCCAATTTGGAACCCATTGTTCCATGTCCGGTTCTATCTGTTGCTTCTTGACATGCAGATTTCTCAGGAGGCAGGTAAGGTGGTCTGGTATTCCCATCTCTTTAAGAATTTTCCACAATTTGTTGTGATCCACATAGTCAAAGGCTTTGGCATAGTCAATAAAGCAGTAGAGGTTTTTCTGAAATTCTTTTGCTTTTTCTATGATCTAACGGATGTTGGCAATTTGATTTCTGGTTCCTCTGCCTTTTCTAAATCCAGCTTGAATATCTGGAAATTCATGGTTCACATACTGTTGAAGCCTGGCTTGGAGAATTTTGAGCATTACTTTAGTAGCGTGTGAGATGAGTGCAATTGTGTGGTAGTTTGAGCATTCTTTGGCATTGCCTTTCTTTGGGATTGGAATGAAAACTGACCTTTCCAGTCCCAAGGCCACTGCTGAGTTTTCCAAATATGCTGGCATACTGAGTGCAGCACTTTCACAGCATCATCTGTGAGGATTTGAAACAGCTCGGCTGGAATTCCATCACCTCCACTAGCTTTGTTCATAGTGATGCTTCCTAAGGCTCACTTGACTTCACGTTCCAGAATGTCTGGCTCTAGGTGAGTGATCACAGCATCATGGTTACCTGGGTCATGAAGATCTTTTTTGTATAGTTCTTCTGTGTACTCTTGCCNATGTAATATACCTCATATATATATAAAATGTACTGTGTAATTTAATACCTTATAAATAGTATGTAGTATATTACATATACTTATGTATTAACATACACAGTGATGTTCATATATTTATAATAAACAAAGTAAAATAATCAATATATAAATATAAATAATGCACATGAACACATTTATAATACACAACAGATACTGTATTACCCAGAATACATAATGAATATAACGTGTATACACATGAACTGTGCAAGTTCAAAAATGTATCCATAGTTGGATGCACAGTCCAGTGTAATTTTCCTTGACTAGCTGGAGTCTCAGTGCAGCACATGGCATCTTCTTCCTACCACGCGGGATCTTTCGTTGTGGCCGCATGGACTCTCTAGTTGTGGCACGTGGGCTCAGTAGCTGGGGTGCGCGGGCTTAGTTGCTGTACAGCATGTGGGATCTTGGTTCCCTGACCAAGGATTGAACCTGCGTCCCTTTTATTGCAAGGCAAATGCTTAACCACTGGGCCACCAGGGAAGTCCCTCAAAATGTAAATTTACAGAATTTTAGTTACATAAGCATATATACCTATGTTTTAAATCCCAGACATTATGGCACATGTGACTAGGTTTTCTTGACCTCAAGACTTTGCTCTTGAGTAGAAAGTGCCTTCTGATGGTTCCATTAGGAATTTCCTCACTTGATCCCTGAAAATAGGTATAATCTGAGCTCAGAATTTAGCATGATGCTGGCTTCCCTGCCCAAATGCTAAGAATTTAAGCTCTGCATAAATATGAGGCCTCGGTCTTATCTGCAGTCTGGTTGTCTACCAGTCTTAATTTTGGACCCAAGTAATTTGGGAACCAAGAAGTCAAAGAAATGCTGATCTGCTAGAAATGCCTTCAGGAATGGCAGCTGCTGAGTGTCTATTCAAGGAAAACCTGAGTATTCCTGGCTAATGGATAATATTTTAAATTCTCATAATTTATTTACTCTTATTTTACTCCTCATAAAAATGGTGATATATCAATTATACATGAAACTGAGTACTCAAACCGGAGGAGAAGCAAACCGGCCCACGTTTCCTTTCAGCCAGTCACCTCCAATTATAAACAAGTTAGTTCTGTGTTTATGTCCTTCTGCAAATATGGACGTGTATATTACATATGTCAGATCTTATGTAAATGACAACTTATCACTGCCGTACACACCATTTTCCTACAGACTCCAATTCAGTTTCCATAAAGCACTGTTTCTTGAAAGTGTTTCGAATGACCTCTGTTTAATTGAGTATATAACGTGCCTTCTCTTTTCATCGTAGTTACGAAGCAAAAGAGGCCACCTTGTGAACTAGATTCCTTCCTGTCCTTCTCATGGAATGTGATACATGGGGTATTTTCTGATTCACTGATAATGTTTTTTTTGCTCTGATTTGTTCTGGACTGAACATAAGGAATTGAAATTGATTTTTGAATATAGTTCTTGGACTCCTCATTATATGAGACTCATATTTTACATCTGATCATTGAAAAAGTAAATACTGGGGGATAAAAGATCCAGATCAGGAAATGCAGGAAAATAAGTTGAGTTTGAAATGAAAGTTTCCACTTAGTTCTCCCTAAAACCCGTCTGTAGAGTTTCCTAAAGAAACTGTTGACAACCAGGTGAGTGCCTTCCTAGGGCCCCAAATATGCACAATGCCTTCCCTTGGGACAGGACTCTCTTCATTTTTATTTCCACTTGTTCACAATGACAGGAATAAAACAAGACAAGAGTTGGGTGTGAAAAGAGTAGAGTTCATCATGGCTATTAAAAATTCTAATGACATGAGAGCCAATTATTGTGACTTGAGGTGGTTATTCCGAATGCACTGAGATTTGTGACAGTCGAGGTAAACATTTCAGCCGTGACAGTTGCATTAATTAATGACTGCTCAGGATTCTAAAGCTTGCTTATTAGATGCTTCAAGAGCCATGTGGAATACTTATAAGATATATATTCTAGGCAAGTCCAGTCAGGCAAACTAGGTACTAAAGAACATTTTCCCCATGTCCTTCTATGACATTTATTTCTTAGAGCAAAGCTCTGATTTATAACTATTTTATCCCGTTCTCCATTTTCCCCTGGAGAAGCTTATAGAGAGAAAAAAAATCTATAGCACCTTAAAAAGAAAAAGTACTGTGTCTGAAGAGGGCAGCCTTTCCACAATTTCTTAGAATTTATTGCACTTAAGTATACATTGCATGGGGTAGTTAATTTCTTTTGTAATTTATTACTTGTGAGTGAGATGTGTATAAGAGACAGCTACAGTGGGACTTTGTTTTCTTTAAAAGAAAACACAGATTGGTCTCTCATGAATAGTGCATTTGCTTCCTAATAAAGGGATTTACCTCTCCTCTGAGAAGGAGCACTTGCCTCCTTCCTAATGATGCTCTGTTTTTAATTAATTACTTTTTATTGCAGTATAAATGCTTTCCAATGTTGGGTCAGCTTCTACTGCATAGCAAAATGAATCAGCCATGCATATACATATATCCACTCCCTTTTGGATTTTCCTTCCATTTAGGACACCATAAAACACTGAGTAGAGTTCCCTGCGCTATACAGTAGGTTCCCATCAGTTGTCCATTTTATACATGGCTTCAATAGTGTATATGTGTCTTCTTACACAGGTTCCCCTTTTAACTGAGATGGGCTGCCTGCTCCATCTGAGGAGAACGATACTAGGTTCAGACAGACTTCTTCTGGCAGCAAACCTCTCACCTTATTGGGCAGCTGAAGTTCATCTCACCACATGGTGTTGCTATGTCTACAGTGAGGGAACATGGCCTCAGCCCCTCTCACCCCCTTTCCAATGCCCCTTTCCACATCCTTTTTCCAGTGTACCTGCCTCATTCACCCTCCCCACACACTCTTGTGCTTCTTCTGGTCAGAAGACAGACAATAAAAATTTAGAATAAAGTTGGCTCGCTAGGGCTTTCTCATGTTCCAAAGCACAAGAAGAGAAGTTCTGAGAAGCTGCCTCTACATGATACAATAAAAATTTCAGATGCCGCGACCTTGAGGAACTTTCTGGAGATTCGCAATCCCCCTGCTCAGTGTGCTGACCCATCTGTCAATTTGGAAAGTCAGACCCACTGACAGAAGGGCTTTCCTAGAATGTGAGCTACCCTGGATCTTGCCAGAAGCAACAGGAATCTCCTACTTCTTGTCTCCTATCTCCAACATACCAATCTGGAACCTCAGGTTCAATAAAAACTAATATGCAAAGAATGCAGATAATGTGTAATGCGTTTTCACTAATCTTTTCTCCTTTTTTTTTTTCCACCTTCTAGAGAGAAGGTGGCTGAAGATCTTAGAGATTAGTTGATTTAAGCAAAGCCATGCAGCTAGTAAGGACTCAAACTGAGAGTTGATCCTAAATCCAGCAGCACTGCAAATTTCTCCATATCTTGTAGTTATAGAAATTTAAATTTCTCTCTTAACTTTGAAGGACTTGCTAATAAAACCATCTAGTTCTGAGCTATATTTTCTTTTGGCCAATTTTTCAAAGGAAAATCTCTCAAAGATTCTCATCTCCAGGAATTGAAAGCTGTATTGGAAAGCAAGAAAGATTCTTAAATTTTCCTGTTAATACCTATCTTCAGAAGGAACCCCAGAGTCTTAACGCTTGTATTTCTTTTCTTTCCATATGACCCTTTGAGTCATGGGCAGCTCTTTCCATGCCACATAATTTTGGTTGAGCTCCAAAATGTGGTTCCATAGGTTGAATGCATAAGAATCCCCTGTTCAGTTCAGTTCAGTTGCTCAGTCGTGTCCAACTCTTTGCAACCCCATGAACTGCAGCACGCCAGGCCTCCCTGTCCATCACCAACTCCCAGAGTTCACTCACACTCACGTCCATCGAGTCGGTGAAGCCATCCAACCATCTCATCCTCTGTCATCCCCTTCTCCTCCTGCCTTCAATCTTTCCCAGAATCAGAGTCTTTTCCAATGAGTCAGCTCTTTGCACCAGGTGGCCAAAGTATTGAAGTTTCAGCTTCAACATCAGTCCTTTCAATGAACACCCAGGACTGATCTCCTTTAGGATGGACTGGTTGGATCTCCTTGCAGTCCAAGGGACTCTCAAGAGTCTTCTCCAACACCACAGTTCAAAAGCATCAATTCTGGGGAGGGAGGTGGGAGGAGGGTTCAGGATGGGGAACACGTGTACACNGGATGGACTGGTTGGATCTCCTTGCAGTCCAAGGGACTCTCAAGAGTCTTCTCCAACACCACAGTTCAAAAGCATCAATTCTTCAGTGCTCAGCTTTCTTTATAGTCCAACTCTCACACCCACACATGACTACTGGAAAAACCATAGCCTTGACTAGACAGACCTTTGTTGGCAAAGTAATGTCTCTGCTTTTTAATATGCTGTCTAGGTTGGTCATAACTTTCCTTCAGAGAACATTAACTCAAATGATGTTTGCAGTATCTATCATTTCCATTTATTCTCTAAGAAAAAGACACTCATTGAGGTAAAGCTCCTAATCCTGTTTACATAACTAATAGATTAAGGTACCAAAAATTAAACTCAAGTTGGCTTCCATCCAAAACCATGTTCTAGTCATTAACCCTGTACTTCTGACACCTCAATGAACATGTACATCACTTGGGGATCTTGTTAAAATGCAGAACCTGAATCATAAGGTATGGAGAAGGGCCTGAGATTCTGCATTTGTGCTAAACTTTCAGGTAAGTCGAGACTGTTAGGCTGCAGACCATGAGTTGAGTACTGAAGTTCTACAGTGCTCAGCTAAACTTTGCTTCATAGTGAAAAAAGGCCATCCTCGGACCCATCCTTTCTAAAAGCCACAAATTCCATGTCTTGCATCAAAATAAGCACATTCTGACTTGATGCGACACAGAAGGTATAGCATAGTATTTCCTAAAGTGTGCCCTTTTGATCATCTTCACAAATTTCCTGGAATGCTAGTAAAATGCAACTTTCTGACATCACTTCAGCCCCTCTGGACCTGGGAAGCTGCACTTATGACAAACTCCCAGGCCCTTCTAATTTACATTCAAGTTTGAGGAGAACTGGAGTAGGCCTGAACACCAAATGGTGGAAAGGAAAATGATGGTCATAGAGGCTTATTGAGAAAGCCCTACAGACGAAGGAGCCTGAGTGACACTTACCTGAAGGCCAAAAGAAGTTTTAGTTAAAGTGAGTGTGTAAGTGGGATTGAAGCTGAAAAGACCAGTTGTAAAGTTCTAGATTTGGAAGAAGGTCAATAGACTAGATATCGACCAACAGATCATGTAAGACAGGGGTCCCCAACATCTGGGCTGCAAACCAGTACTGGTCCCCACAGCAAGAGGTGAGCAGCAGGTGAGCAAACAAACTTCATTTTCTGCTCCCCATTGCTCACATTACCACCTGAACCATGTGCCTCCCATTCTCCATCCCTGAAAAAATTGTCTTCCATGAAACCAGTCCCTGGTGCCAAAAAGGTTGGGGATTGGTGATATAGCAGAGCTACTCCGTCCATTGGATTTTCCAGGCAAGAGTACTGGGGTGGGGTGCCATTGCCTTCCCCGCTGAATGTTTCTACTATATTCTAAACCTGTAAGAGTTCTTTTAGGACTTGTTTTGGTACTATGACTTATTAGAGTGATGAACCCACAGAAGTATTCTAACTTCCTTTCATGTTTTCAAATATAGCTGCACTTACAACTATGAAAAACTGCAATAATTTGGATTTTTTTTCTAACATCCATGTATGCTTTGTCAAAACCATTAGAGTACAGTAATATGCATAACAAATATAACTCTTTTTACCTTAGATGTTAAATTTCTTGATGACCAAAATATTCTAAAACAAAAATACAACTGGCTCAAACTTAGGTTTAGTGGGATGGAAATGCAAGAGTCATATTTATAAAGTTACATACTGTTAAGCTGCTTTTTATTTATTTTTTCCATTATAAATGTTTAATGACTGAAGACAGATGACACTAATATTTTACTTATGATTATTTAAGGGGTTGTTGTGTTTTCATAGTTAATTGCTGCCATTTGTTGAGCTGTTGCTATGTGCCAGGCACTGTTACAAGCCATTTGTCACATCCTGATTTAAATCCTTCCACCCATCTTATGAAGTAGCTTTTTAGTCACATTTACACATGAAGGGATTGTGGAGAGGTAATTTGTACAAGGTCACACAGGCAATAAATGGATGATCTAGAATTTCAGCCCAGGTCTGTCAGACTCCAAAGTCCATGCATGGTCTGAACCATTATGCTCTACTGTCTTGGAGCACATGTGCTTTGAGTTTCACATTTACATAATCCCCTTTGATTCACAGTGTAAAAGGAGTTAAGAAATAATCTTAAGCAGCCTCTTACTAGAAATTAAAATGTTTCCAATTCATAAACCAGAGAATTTTTTTCAGATTGCAATAAATGGACAGGGAATAAAGATTGTTTTTTAGTCTTGTCTTCCGTGGTTTCATATTATTACAAATCTTTCAAGGATGCTACAAAATAGTAGCAATATTCTACAATTTTAATCAAGGGTCGAACACAACAAGGAAACAATCAAATGACTCTATTGAAGGAAAGAGTATTTTGTTGGCAACTTCTTTTGGGGGAAATGTATTAGTGAATTACTTCATTAATTAATTAGTAAGAATAAAAATCATTGTCTTAGAGACCATAAGGCTTCCCAGGTGGTGCAATGGTAAAGAATCCACCTGTTGACGCAACAGACATGGATTTGATCCCTGGATCACACAGATCCTCTGGAGCAGAAAATAGCAACCCACTTCAGTATTCTTTCCTGGAAAATTACAAGGACAGAGGAGCCTGGTGGGCTACAGTCTATTGGGGTGCAAAGAGTTGGACACGACTGGCTGACTGAGCACACACATGCACAGACCATAAACAAATCCATACAAGAAACTTAAATCCAAGCGTAGGTATTAGTATTAGCTTTGGCCAAACTCCATTTTGGGTAATTATTTTTCCCCCAAACCTAACTTTCCCCTGTATTTTAAATAGCCATTCTGTATTAGTGTTTATCGGTTCTAACTTGATTACATTATTCAGATTAACTACAGTTGCACCCAAGATATTTTGAAACAGAAGCAAACAGATTTACAGATTTGCCATTATCCTAAAGTGAAAAACCAAAGTTAAAAGGGATTTTAGAATGGTAAATATTGTGCCAGACTTTGTAGTATTTAAAAATCACTTCTTTGTATTAAGTACTAAAGGTTTCTTTCTTTTTTTTTTTTTTTTTTACTTTTAAGGTGACTAGGAAATCAAGGTGGGCAACATTCTTCCAGAGTCAACTTCAGCAAACTCAAATACTTCAGTATTCTAATCCAATAATTACTTTTCTTTTCCTTCAGTTCAGTCACTCAGTCATGTCCGACTCTTTGCAACCCCATGAACCGCAGCATGCCAGACCTCCCTATCCATCACCAACTCCTGAGTTGATCCAAACTCATGTCCATTGAGTCAGTGATGCCATTTAACCATCTCATCCTCTGTCATCCTCTTCTTCTCCTGCCCTCAATCTTTCTCAACATCAGGGTCTTTTCAAATGAGTCAGCTCTTCACATCAGGTGGCCAAAATACTGGAGTTTCAGCTTCAACATCAGTCCTTCCAATGAACACCCAGGACTGATTTCCTTTAGGATGGACTGGTTGGATCTCCTTGCAGTCCAAGGGACTCTCAAGAGTCTTCTCCAACACCACAGTTCAAAAGCATCAATTCTTCAGCACTCAGCTTTCTTTATAGTCCAACTCTCACATCCACACATGGCTACTGGAAAAACCATAGCCTTGACTAGATAGACCTTTGTTGACACAGTAATGTCTCTGCTTTCTAATATGCTGTCTAGGTTGGTCATAACTTTCCTTCCAAGGAGTAAGCATCTTTTAATTTCATGGCTGCAATCACAATCTGCAGTGATTTTGGAGCCCCCCAAAATAAAGTCTGACAGTGTTTCCACTGTTTCCCCATCTATTTGCCATGAAGTGATG
>SJYX01007150.1:484481-510964 GCA_006410675.1 Oreotragus oreotragus
GACCTTTGTTGACACAGTAATGTCTCTGCTTTCTAATATGCTGTCTAGGTTGGTCATAACTTTCCTTCCAAGGAGTAAGCATCTTTTAATTTCATGGCTGCAATCACAATCTGCAGTGATTTTGGAGCCCCCCAAAATAAAGTCTGACAGTGTTTCCACTGTTTCCCCATCTATTTGCCATGAAGTGATGGGACTGGATGCCATGATCTTAGTTTTCTGAATGTTGAGCTTTAAGCCACTCTCCTCAAGGAATTAAATGAGAAATTTGAGCAGCCTCTGGTATACCGGAAGCTTAAAGTGGAGGAAGCAACAAGACACATTATTTTTGTTTAAAGCAGAATTCCTTCTAGATGACTTCTGCCTGCTGACCAGATTGAGCTAGTTTTTATTACAACTCTCAGTGTAGTAAAAATGACTATAAAAAAATCATACATAAAATTTCCTCCTAAAAAGTGTGTACAAGTTTGGTAAGAGACCCCAAAAGAAATGTGAACAAAGGGCAAGACAGGTTATAAAGGCAGAAATATAAACAGGTAATCTACTTTGTTAATGGAGAATATGATAAAATGAGTATGCTGGTAGACTTGAACCATTAGGAAATTAGTTTTTTCTCAAAAATGTTCTGTCTCTTTGACATAGTGAATTGAGTTGGTGAGGGTAAGTACAGCTAGGGGTTGGGGGAAGATTAGAGAAGGGGGAAGAGGTGGAGTAAAGCTAGAAGGCAATTTATTTCATTTTGAAGTGGTAGTGATTGCAAAGGAAAGACAGGTGTGGGTAGTATTTACAATTGTAATGTTTGTAGGCAAAAGCCTGCTACTTACCAGCCATGCACACTCAGGTAATTTACTTGACACTTGTGAGTCTCATTTTCTTTTTCTATTAAATTGTCGTGACAATACTTTTCTAATTGTGCTGCTCTGAGAACTAAATGAGATCAATTATTCAAGGTACATGGTTTGCTTTTATACTATATAATAGGTATATGCTTATCAGATTAAAATAGAAAATTATTAATATTTTAATTGGGTACAGTGTCCATCCCAATCCAATTTAATACTGCTTAACTCATTTGGTATAAATGACACTGACTTCTTCGGTGAGAAGTTAGTTAATAGACTGAAGGTATGGTTGTCTATAGCAATCACATCTACAGGCAAATAATAAAGGTCAACAGTGCCATGCTATAAATCAACCTGGCCAACTCTCTCAATCCCCATCAGTCTGTCTCAAGACTACAGTGCAGACCTTGGGCCTAAAATAATAAAACAGTTCACTTTTAAGTAACTCAGGAAAACAGTGATCGCTGAGGAGCCACAGCCATTACAGGAGCTTCTATCTGACTTGGAACCTCATTATTTTACTGCTTTGTGGCCATTATAAAAAGTATTCGAGGAACTGAGGATATTCCCTTTTCAGATTCATTTTTTAAGAGTAAATTCAGAGCATTTTCCTTTAAAATAGTTCAACAAGGAAAACATACCTACCAGCATTGGTTGGACTGAACTCAAATTGGTTGTAGATTCTTAACTTATGAGGAGACAGACTGTCTTTTCCTCACCCTAGTGTTTAATACTGTGCCCAATAGACAGTAGGCCCCCAAAAAACATATGCAGAGTAAGATATGCCACAGAGCCTTTGTTCATGTCCGGAGGGATGGTTAACAAGCACCTATCTCTCGCCTAGACCTGGCACACAGACTCTCCCTGCTCCACTGCTCACCTCTAGTCTGTTCCCCATTCACCAACGTGAGGGTTCCTTTCCCACAGTAATCTTGGCATGGCGTTCGTCTGCTCAAAACCCATCCAGGTTTTACAACAACACAATAAAATCACACGCCTTCACTATGGTGTGACCTAGCTCCCCATGCATCTCTCTGATCTCATCTCTAACCACTCGCACTCTAAGCCACTGTATATAGTCTAGTCACATATTCTTTTTACTGTTCCTTGACTATATCAAACACACTGTTGCCTCAAGTCCTCTGAACTTGCTGTTTCCTCTCTGCCTCCAATGTTCTCCCCTCTCTCCTGCCCACCACCCCCCCCCCGTTTATTCTCTCCCTTCATTTGGATCTCTTGCAGGGTGTCCTTTTCAGAGAGGCCTTCCCTGTCTTATCTAAAGTAGCATCCTGCCCCATGCCCACTGCTCATGTTTTTCTTCACTGCACACCTTGCTATGTGACTTTACTGCTTTAACTTGTCTTTTTGCCCCCACAAAGTTCCACAAAGGCATGAGGTTTTTTTTTTTTCCATTTTATTTCCTGCTGTTTCACTCCCACCCAGAACAGTGCCTAGCACACAGTAAAATCACTCATTAAGTATCTGCTGGAAGAATGTACAAATAACTACATAAATTATTCCCAGAAAATCCCAATCTCTACCTGAAACTCTTATCAGAGGACCTAATCAGATAGATGTAAGTACAAAAAGCTAATAATGTAGGTAAATTCTGTATAGATCCTGACTGATAGAGTTAAAGTGGCCTGTCTTCCTACTTCTGTGCTGAATATTCCCGCCAACTCTCAAGACAACAAGACAGTATGCTACAAACTACACAAGGAATACTATGCTTGCACAGTGGCCACTCTCAACACTGTGTCTACTGATAGACAAAAGATATCCACGAAAAGAGTTCATTGGACCAAGAGATACGAGAAGAGTGCTTAGAGAAGCACTAAGGGTCAAGTCTCACAGGTAAACTGAATTTTAAAAAACTAAGGAGGAAAAGACAGGATTGGGAAAGTAACAGTTGAAAGACTGTTGCAAAGAAGAAATAAACATGGAAACATGGCAAGATCAAAGTTATGCAAAGCTAGAAATAAAGAGCTGCTGCTGCTGCTAAGTCACTTCAGTCGTGTCCAACTCTGTGCAACCTCAGAGACGCCAGCCCACCAGGCTCCTCTGTCCCTGGGACTCTCCAGGCAAGAACAAGGAGTGGGCTGCCATTTCCTTCTCCAATGCAGCAGAGTGAAAAGTCAAAGTGAAGTCACTCAGTCATGTCCGACTCTTCATGATCCCATGGACTGTAGCCCACCAAGCTCCTCCGTCTATGGGATTTTTCAGGCAAGAGTACTGGAGTGGGGTGCCACTGCCTTAGGAAGTAAAGGTGGATGAGTTTGGTGGAGTCAAATTCTGAAAGTTTTTAACACCGAGATGAAGACTTGATCTTGGCATCTCTTAGGCAGTAGAGGCCAACTGAAATCTTTCAAGCAGAGGAGTAACTGATGTATGAAACAGCATCTTAAAAATTCTTCATAAGGGTGCTGAAGGGACCTCGGCCTGGGATGTACAGGTCAGCCTAGAGATGGTTACACTGACCTAATGTTTAGTACTTTTAAAAATCAAGCAATAAACTGATGTTGGCTTGCATGATAAAGTGACCAAAAGAAAGAAATGATCAGATCCAATAATCATTGTGGAAGAACAACTAACTCATTGCATTAGGAGACTAGACATAGGTAATAAAAAAGAAGGGGTAAATCGAAGATAACACATGTAATCTTGCATGATGGCTATTTTCATTTAACAGAAATTCAACAACTTTTAAGTGTTTTATTTGACATTATTAAGATACAACATATAAAAGGAGCATGATAGGGGCTGGGAGAGAATTAACTGCATACAAGCTGGTAATTTTTTTTTTTAATATAAGAATTGGTAAATTAATTCTAAATGTTAAGGAAGTGGTTAATATTTTGTGACGATGTTTTATCTTAAAATAATGTAACTACTACTAAAGACTAATTATAGCCTCGGTTTGTGTGTAGTGTATTTAGACTACAGTGTGTCAAAATGTATCGATAATATCTCTGCAAAGACAGAGTATCTCCTCTTCCTGGACCATACACTTTACTGTAGTATAAGACATACAATACAGGTTTGCTCTGATCTCTGCAAGTAGAGTGGCAACAGGAGACGCCACTGCGGTGAGAACCGCAGAAAGAGTAGCCCTCGCTTGGTGCAACTAGAGAAAGCCTGAACACAGCAGTGAAGACTCAGAGCAGCCATAAATAAATTAAAATTTTAAAACGATTCTCAGAATAAACTATAGAGGTTCTCTTATTGTATACAGTTACAGACAGTAAGCTGCTATCTCTCACATCAAGCACAACGGCTGGTCAAACAAATGTTGACTGAATGCAAAAGGAAAAATAGTTCTGAACATACTGAACTTGACTGTATACCCAGGCACAGATGTTTGTTAGTTAACTGGATATATGGGACCAGTGCTCAAGAGAAAAGTGGGAGATCAAAGTATGGAAGTCACCAGGAAATAGCTCACCAGAAAGAGGCAAGGGCTAAGGAGATCATCACCTGATATAAAGCCCATAGATCAAATGTGTGCTATTTTTTAAGCAAGCAGCGAACCAGAGAATAAATGGCAGCAAAGGAGAGTCCCACTTTACAGAAGAGGACTCAAAATACTGATGACTGACTATAGCAGTGTTCCTGATGCCTACCTCACCTGCAACCATCCAGCATTGAAAAACATGGCACAGAAGAGAAGTTACTGGTGGCAGTGAGTTGCATATGTCAATTTTAGGGAAGCAGAAAAATGTTGAGACTTTCTGAGGCATAACCTTTTTTTTTTTGAGGGCAAAGACTGTAAACTAACTTTATAAAATAATTCATTGCTTCTTTCAGAGCATAGCCACCATGAAACTAATAAACATTTGTTAAATTACTAAAATGAGTCTTAGAGGATGATCAGCCTATGAAAATTTGCTAATACCATTTGGGGAAAAACATCTTTAAATAAAAAGTCAAACTACAGATCATGGATAATAAGCCAAGTGAGGCAATATATATGTGAAAACATTTCCCATAACAGAGTACTGAAAAAACAAAAACTCAAGAGTCTAACTGCAAGAAATAATCTAGTAGGACACAGGAGACACTGCTATATAACAACTCCAGATTTCTTTTTCTTCAGAAGTTAAGGCATCCTGAGAATCTAAGCTGGCCTATGAAACTGTATAGACTTTATGGCTAGCATGATACTAAACTTGCTTAGTTTGGGTCTATAATAATTTGTATTTGAAAAGACAAGGTTTTACGTTACTTCTCAAATCTTAGTGAGTTACTTTCAGCAAGTATTACCAGAGAGGAGGTTAAGTGCTCAAGGCCACAGAGCTAATCACTAAGAATCAGGTCTTTTGGTTCCATATCCTGTATTCTTTTCACTGTAACATTTTGCTGATCTTCTAAAAGTTAAGTGCTAACTTCCTCACTGGTATGGGGTTCATAAGAACAACTTATTGATATATTACTTATAAGCCCCCACCCCTCCAACTAATAAAGTTTATCTGTGGTAGAAGGAAGACTAGGAACCAGCTATAGGAAAGGAAATGACCTGTGATTTCAGTGGCATTTTAGAGCTGTCTATAATTCCTAAAATGGAATGATTCCTGCAGCAAGAAAATGATGAACATTCCTCACTGACTTCTATTGGCTTTCCTTTATAAGATCTAGTGACAGCTAGTTACTTTCTTTCTCTACTTTTTAAAAAAGTTTCAAACATACGCAAGAGTATAATGGTATACCATTATACCAGGCTTCCCAGGTGGCACAGTGGTAAAGAATCTGCCTGCCAGTGCAAAAGATGCAGGTTTGATCCCTGGGTTGGGGAAGATGCCCTGGAGAAAAAAATGGCAACCCCACTCCCATATTCTTGCCTGGAAAATCCCATGGACAGAGGAGCCTAGCAGGCTATAGTCCATGGGGTCACAGAGTAGGACACAACAAGTACCATTATACCACCTCATGTACCATCACTGAGTTTCAGCTTCTCTTCTTGCTAGATCTATCTTCCTCTGCTTTTTTTCCTGAAGAATTTAAAACAAATTCTGAGATACATCATTTTACCAACACATACTTTAGTATATATCTCTAAAAGATAAAGACTTTTAAAAGATGTGATCACAATACTATGATCACACCTAACAAAATGAATAGTAATTTCTTAATACCATTCAATACCCTGTGAAAGTGAAAGTCGCTCAGTCGGGTCTGACTCTTTGCGAACCCATGGACTATACAGTCCGTGGAATTCTCCAGGCCAGAATACTGGAGTGGATAGACTTTCCCTTCTCCAAGGTATCTTCCCAACCCAGGGATTGAACCCAGGTCTCTGTCAATGCAGGCAGATTCTTTACCAGCTGAGCTACCAGGGAAGCCCAAGGCATACTCAAATGTTCTCAGCTATCTCAAAACTCTTTCTGCAGATGATTTCTTCAAACTAGGATCTAAACAAGGTTTAAACACTGCATCTGGCTGATGACTTATAAGTCTTAATCTAAAACTGTGTGTCCTGCCACCTTGGTATACCTTATTTGCTAAAGAAATGGATCAACTCTCCTATAAATCTGCCTGCATTCGAGATTCAGTTGATTACACAGCAGGTTGTTAAGATGGCTACAGCACTACATCAATCATTGTATCTTCAGACTAAAAATTCTAGTTCAATGACACCCTGAGCAAATTAGAAAAAAGGCAACTCAAGGTACTTTATTGCTCTTTGCCTCCATATAATTGTTACCACAAATACATAAATCTCTGATGATGAAGAATGAGTGAAAACCTCCCAGAGTTATGCAGTGTACAACCAGTACAATCGTATGTTGCAGCCTGGATTCAGAGCTCTTGGTGAGATAACTTCCCACAAGTAAGAAAAAGTGGGTGGGATTTCTTTTGGATAAACTAGTTTATTTCAGACTTTAAACTCGAAAGACAGAGAGAGCATCAGTTTTCAACACTATCATTATCCTTTGACAGTGGTGAACTTGATAGGCTTTTCAAACTTCAAACTGTGTGGCCCCAAGCATCTGGACTAAAAACGAATTCATTGAAGTTTTTGGCAAAGGATTAATTTAAAAAAAAAAATTTTTTTTAATGGTCTCCAATGCTGTGTTCATGTGAAAATCATTTTGATTTTATCCTTTTCATAATTATGACGAATAGTTTGACTTTTTCACAGACAAAATAACAACTATCAAAATGTACTTAGTGTGATACTCCTAAAAAATTCATCCAGTGATTGGTTCTAGATTTCTCATAATTTGGCTACAATCAGGTATGCTGATAACAAAGTTTTATGCCATCAAACCTTTTGTGCAAATGAAAAACTACTGTCAGTGGATAAAATAGAGGGCATGTTAGCAAAGGTTTGGAACTCTAACAGTTGCTGGAAACTTTAATATTTTTAGGACAAGGATAACTGAATTTAAATGGTTTGTGACAATTATAATTTAGAGCAAGTAGCAAATATCTGAATTCCTACTAATTAAGTGCCATGCTAGGTATGAATGTCTTTAAAAGTCAAAAATACAGCCTATGCAAAACAAAATATCTTTAAGATGCTGACTAATAACATAATTTTAAAATGTGAGGCCCATCTCATTAATATATTAGGAATGCTCAAAAAAAGATGGATTAAGTCAAAATGTTTTCTAAACTACTAACTCAATAGTTAAATAAACCAGTGTGAGGTCTTTTAGTAAAATGTGGAATGACAATTCCTTTTTGATTTATGCTCATTGCATCCCCAATGTTAGGTAGAACAGTGTGTCTAGAGCATAGCAAGTACCCACTATGAATGAATGAATGAATGAATGAATGATTATTTAAATCTGGAATTTACCATCTAAGTTAATGTATAAGTTACTTAAGGGCAGTATTTTTTAAAAGCAGTCTGTATAAATCAAAAATAATATTAGCAAATAATTTTGTTGGTACTAAACTAAATGAAGACCTCATGAAGACAGGTAGATCTGATCAGACCCACAACTTTCTAAGAATACTGGATTGACCCGGAAATGTGTAAAGTAACAGAAATTCTCATTTACCTCTTGTAGGATGGTAAGTTGGTATAAGCATTTTGGAAGTTAACTTAGCACTATGCAGTAAATATGATGATATACATAAATGCTATGACTTGGCCGTTTCACTCCTAGGTAGATATACGACCTAGAGAAACATGTATAACCATGATGGTATGAAGCAGAAGTATTAGTAGGATGAGAAGGACAGAGGTAGACTTCCAGGTTCTGGTGTGGCAGATAAGGGTCTTGGAAGCTATCGCTCCTGTGCTCACAAGGAAAAAGCTAAAAAAAAGAACAAGAACAAAAACCTGAAAATCAATAACTCTTTTTAAACCTGTTGGAAAGGTCATGGAGAAATCTGCTGCCCCCAAACTGGGCAGAAAGATAAGCAGACAGAGAGAATCACCACCTACTGGAGCAGAAGATGCTATGGGCAACAGTACTGGATAGACAATCATAAACTGAGTGATAAATGGCTGGTGCTCAGTATGGATGTTTTTGACAGTTAAAACTCTAGGAGAAGGTTTCTAGTCCAGGATATCAGAAGCTTAAAGTCACCATTTTCCCATAACAACAAGTAAAAAGCTAAGCAAACTGAAAAAATAAACAATTCTTCTTAGCTCCATCAGAGAAATTAACTCACAGGGCAAACTGCTGCCCTCCTCCCCGCAACACACACAAATTAGAGACACAAACAGAGAATCACAGCTCTTCAGAGCAGAAACCCCTAGAAGAGACTTCCCCAGGGACCAGTACCAGCGCAGGGAAAAGTAAACTGTAACTGATAAACTGCCAAAGGCCCAGTGTGTACAAGTCTGAGAGTTTTAAACTCCAGCGGAGCCTGAACATTTTCTGTGTGTGAGTTTTATCTTGTGGAGCTTTACCAGGTTCTCACAGTGAATAGAGAAGAAAAAGTCCCTTGGGCTTCTGGCAGGGAAGGGGAAAAGTGGCCACTTTGAAGTATGCCACAGCATTCTGTTCTTCACAAGCCTGCCCTCAAGAATAAAGTATCTAACCAGCTCATAACCTACTGGAGTTTTAGGTTTCAGAGTCTAACCAACATGGAGGAAGGGAAAAACCCACCTTCAACCTTTCCAGCCATCAAGTCACACTTAAAGGCCACGGAAAAAACTGAGAGGCACTTGTGAAATTCCCAGCCCAAAGCCACAGGCTCACTAAAAAATGTCTTGAAAGAAGCCGGGGAGTGGGGCACGGCGGGGAGAGGACTTTACCTTTACAGGAACAAAGATAAGAATTATATCCAACTCTTCTCAGAAACCAGGCAAGCATGGGATCCTAAATAGACAAAAAATCTTGGAAATGAAGAACAAAGTTGGAGAACTCATACTTCCCAATTTCAAAATACAGTGCAAATCCAGAGTAATCAAAAACAATGTGGTACTGGCATAAGGATAGACACAGAGATCAATGCAATAGATTTAAGAGTCTAGAAATAAACCCATTTATCTGGGGCAAATATTTTTGACAAGGGTAAACGACCATTCAAAGAAGAAAGATTAGTCACTTCAACAAGTGGTGCTAAGGCTAGGACAACTGCATTTCCACATACAAAGGAATAAAGCTGGAACCCTACCTCACAATATATGTATAAAAATTAACTAAAAACTGACTAAAGGCCTAATATGAGCTAAAACCATAACACTCACAATGTATTCTTAACTATGACACCAAGAGCATAAACAAAAACAAGAATAGAGAATTCATACTTATAATTAAAAACCTTTGTGCTTCAAAGAACATTAACAAGGATGTAGAGGAACAGGAACCCCTGTGCATTGTTGCTGGGAATGTAAAACAGTGCAGTAGCTTTGGAAGACAGTGCAGCACTTTCTCAAGAAGTTAAACACAGAATTGCCATATGACCCAGCAATACTTCTCTTAGATACTTAAAAAACTGAATGCAGGAGCTCAAATATACTTTTACATCAATTTTCAGTGTTATTCACAATAGCAAAAAAGTGGATGTTAACTCAGGTATTCATTAGCAGATAAAGGGATATACAAAATGTTGTAAAAACACACCACGTTATTATGGAAAGGAATATTGAATCTATGACCACCTAGACAGCATATTAAAAAGCAGAGACATTACTTTGCCGACAAAGGTCTGTCTAGTCAAAGCTATGGTTTTTCCAGTAGTCGTGTATGGATATGAGAGTTGGACCATAAAGAAAGCTGATTGCCAAAGAATTGATGCTTTTGAACTGTGGTGTTGGAGAAGACTCTCGAGAGTCCCTTGGACTGCAAGGAGATCCAACCAGTCCATTCTAAAGGAGATCAGTCCTGGGTGTTCATTGGAAGGACTGATGCTGAAGTTGAAGCTCCAGTACTATGGCCACCTGATGTGAAGAACTGACTCATTGGAAAAGATCCTGATGCNCTGGGAATGTAAAACAGTGCAGTAGCTTTGGAAGACAGTGCAGCACTTTCTCAAGAAGTTAAACACAGAATTGCCATATGACCCAGCAATACTTCTCTTAGATACTTAAAAAACTGAATGCAGGAGCTCAAATATACTTTTACATCAATTTTCAGTGTTATTCACAATAGCAAAAAGGTGGATGTTAACTCAGGTATTCATTAGCAGATAAAGGGATATACAAAATGTTGTAAAAACACACCACGTTATTATGGAAAGGAATATTGAATCTATGACCACCTAGACAGCATATTAAAAAGCAGAGACATTACTTTGCCGACAAAGGTCTGTCTAGTCAAAGCTATGGTTTTTCCAGTAGTCGTGTATGGATATGAGAGTTGGACCATAAAGAAAGCTGATTGCCAAAGAATTGATGCTTTTGAACTGTGGTGTTGGAGAAGACTCTCGAGAGTCCCTTGGACTGCAAGGAGATCCAACCAGTCCATTCTAAAGGAGATCAGTCCTGGGTGTTCATTGGAAGGACTGATGCTGAAGTTGAAGCTCCAGTACTATGGCCACCTGATGTGAAGAACTGACTCATTGGAAAAGATCCTGATGCTAGGAAAGACTGAAGGCAGAAGGAGAAGGGGACGACCGAGGATGAGATGGCTGGATGGCATCACCGACTCAATGGACGTGAGTCTGAGCAAGCTCTGGGAGTTGGTGGACAGGGAAGCCTGGCATGCTACAGTCAGTCCATGGGGTCACAAAGAGTTGGACATGACTAAGTGACTGAACTGATAAAAAGCAATGAAGTTCTGATATATCCTACACCATGAATAATCCTTAAAAACATTATACTAAATAAGATAAGCCAGACACAAAAGGACAAATACTGTATGATTCCACATATATGAAATATTCCACAGTGACAGAAAGTAGATTAGAGGTTACCAGAGACTGTTGGGAGGTAGGAACAGGAAGTAGTTGTTCAAGAGGTACAGAGTTTCTAGAGAGATGAGAAAATTTTAGAAATAGACAGTGGTGACAGCTGCAGAAACACTGTGAATATAATTAAAACTACTGAACTGTACCCTTAAAGATGGTTAAAATGACGTATTTTATATTATATACATACTTTACCAGAATAAAAAGATCTGTTAAAAAAGAAAGAATCTGGACACAGATGTTATACCATTCCCCAAAATTAACTCAAAATGGAGCACAGACCTAAACAGAAAAGGCAAAACTGTAAAATTTGTAGAAGATTACAGAGAAAATCTAGCTGACCTTGAATCTGACAGTGAGTTTTTAGGTACAACACCAAAAGAATGAACTATGAAAGAAAAAAACCGACAGGAGAGACGTCATCAAAATTAAAAACTTCTTCTTTGACGAGGACACTGTTAGAGTGAGGAGACAAGTCACACCCTGGGCAAAAATGTTTGCAAAATACATATCTGATAAAGGCTTGTTGTACGAAATGTACAAAGAACTCTTAAAACCCAAATAAGAAAACAACCTGTCTTGGTCAATTAGGGCTGCTGTAACAAACCATAGACTGGGTGGTCTAAACAACATTTACTTCGCATAGTTCTGAAGGCTAGGAAATCCAAGATTAAGGGGCTGGCCAGTTTTGTTCTGGTGATCACCCTCTTTCTGATTTGCAGATGGCTGCCCTCTTGCTGTATCCTCAGGTGAAAGAGATACCATTTCTCCTGTGTCTCTTCAAGTGAAAGCACTTACTCCTGTTCATGATGGCTTCACCCTCATGACCTAATCACTTCCCAAAGGCCCTGCCTCCAGATATCATCACACTGGGTATTGTGGCTTTAACGTGAATTGTGGAAGAATGAAAACATTCAGTCAGGTATAAAAACCAATGAAAAATGACTAGAAGATCTCATCCAAGAAAATATACAGATGGCAAGTACAAATAAGCATATAAAAGCTGCTCAACAATATATGTATGAGATACCAATACACACCTATTAGAATACCTACAATACTGTTAAGTTGCTCAGTCGTGTCTGGCTCTTTGCGACCCCATGGACTGTAGCCCACCAGGCTCCTCCGTCCATGGATTCTCCAGGCAAGAATCCTGGAGTAGGTTGCCATTTCCTTCTCCAGGGGATCTTCCCGACCCAGGGATCGAACCCAGGTCTCCCGCATTAGAGGCAGACGCTTTAACCTCTGTTGGGGTCCTTTAATGGACTGGAACCAGGTGGTCTGGAGTTGACGATAAGAAAGTGAAAGAGAGAAAGAGGCTGATAGTCCCTGGTTTACGCAGAGAACCAATAAAGCCCTTGACACAGGGCTTGCATCATTCATGAAGGCACCAGGCGCCCTCTCGAGGGGGTGAAGGCACAGGGAGCCTTCTTGAGAGGGTCTTAGTAGCCCGGGCAGGAGAGTGAGCACAACAGGTTTCTACGCTCCAGAGAATTAGCTGGGGGTTGGGGGGGGGGTGGAGCGCGGAGAGAGAGAGAGAAAGAAAAGAGAAAGAGAAAAAGAAAGACACAGGGACCCAAGCTCTGATGGGACAAAGGTGCTTTAATGATTTTTCTGTGAGTATATATAGGCTGTGGTACAAGAAGTTTCTTACGACAATGATAAAGATCAGAAAACCAAACATACAGCAACCGTTACCAAGGGAATAAGGGACTAATAATGGTCACAAGGTCAGGAGACAATCCATATCTCAAGAAAGGGGATTGAGAATAAGCAGTTTTGTCGTAAAGAGGATGTTTACTAAAGGAGATTCAAGCCTGTCTCACACAATGACCTCAGTTCCTGGGAGCAGCATGCTGCTCCGCTTGAAAAGAAACAAAGGACTTGTGAGAAACAGCACGTAGGAATCCTCCTGTTATTTAAAATTTGTAAAAAGAGTTCTGACCATTAGAGTTTGTTTAGTTTTAACAGTCTTTGCATGAAGGCAATGGTAGATGACAAATATAAGTGTCAAGACAATCAGCAAAATTACAGTTCCAGACCCGATGCTGCGAGTAATGCTTTGAAACCATCTGCGTGGGTCTAGCCCAGATAATTGATCAGCTAGTTGTTCAGCTAGTTTTCAAATTAGTGGAAGAGGACAGATTTTTAGAAAATGTTTCAAAAATTTCTTTTTGTGATAACTGTACATTCAGAGAGGCATTATCATGTATGTTTTGTAAATGAAATTTGATTTGTTCCCAGTTGTAGGCACTATTATTGAAATGAACAGGAGTAACACAAAATTGAGTAGAATTCCAATCACATTTTTAGCATCGCCTGTTTTTGTACATTTATTAATTGATCTCCAATCCATTTGATGGCTGTTTTTAGTTCCTGTATTTCATCTTGAATATCCTCATCTATCGGCCTAAGTGGTCCACATAGTATGAGCATCTTTAGTCCAATTTTGGATAAAATTATGTGTTTGAATTGAGGTTTGTAAAGTAACGCCAGTGATGGCAGCAGTGGTGCAAATAGTTATTAATCCCAAAATGCCACAAATCAGCCATCCAATGAATTGTTTAGATCGCTGGAACAATTTAGTAAGTAACCAGGAAGCAAGTCCAGCCATGGGACCTTCTTCCCAGGGCCGCTAGAGATTTATTGATAACCACAGATTATGATGAGATTGAAGAATCAAAAGAGAGTCATTTCTCAAGGAAATAGAGGAGTTAAGACAAGTATATAATTTATAATTTATGCAAGTTACAGAACGTAAAGTCAGTGAATTGCAAATTTCCTATAGCTATAACAAAGGAAGTGGAACACAAGTTTGTATGAAATATGATTGATTATAACAAAAGGAATAGTTTCTATGACTATGATTGGTCCCTGTGAAATGTCCAGTCCAAGTCCTAAGTTCTTCAGTGTTCACAGCAAGTTTCCAGATGTCCCATTGTTTAGGCTCAATCTGTTTATCAAGGACAATTCGAGGATGGGGGGCGGCATTCCACCGTCAAGCCACCCAAGAAGTCCTCTGTCATGGTAATGCTCCATTGCAGTACTAGTAACCTTCCATGCTACTTGAGTAACATAATCATACACAGTGCTGTTAATATCATCTGAGCAGTTAGATAACCACATACCATGGGGTCCCATATCGACAACTGTATGATTAGCCATAAGCATTAATTTTCCTGACTTGGCCTGACATTTGTCCCAATGAACAGGAATATATTTAAAGTTCTTATTAGTAAACCCTTTGCATAGTGTTCTTTGTTCTTTCCTTAACTCTTTCCCTAAAGTTTCAGTAGTATAAACATGGTTCATGGACAAAGGAAGGGCAGTAAATAATCCAAGCAGCGTCCTAAAGTCCTCTTTTGGAGGCAGGACGAAAGCCCATGTTTGTCGACCAACATTAATATATAATTTTGTTGGGCTGATGAATAAAGGAAGGATTTCATAGCCTAGAGAAATATTAGTTTTCCTTCTTTCTCAGGATGAGAGGGTCCCTCCAAGTTCCAAGGAGGGAGCATATGTGTTGAGTCATTAGTGGATACAATTGGTCCTACATCTGTCCATTTTATAAACTACAATAAAAAGAGGGGGGGGTGGTTAGGTATATAAGCCCAGTAAGTGTGATCAATCAAGTCAGCCTGAGCCGAGGAAGTAAAAGCAAGCAAAGCAAGCATAGTGAAAAAAGAAAAAAAATATTTTCAAGATTCTGAGGCATTCCCTGTTGTGAAATCAGATTTTCAGCTAGATTAGTAAGGATTTTTATCTGTCCCCAAGTAGGGAGATCATAAGGTTGATGATGTCGAGTGCGGTGTTTTTTGGAAATTTTTAAAGCTGCCATGGCTTGTACTGGAATTTCTTCCTCCTGGGGTTTTTGTTGTTTCGTCTCTAGTTTGAATGTTGGGGGCCCCCTTAGGTTGAATCTTTCGAAGAGGAAGCCATGTGAGTTCACTGGATCCATCTGGAGAAATAGAAGCATACCCTTTTCCCTGTAAGATTAGTTTCTTAGATTTCCATTGATTAGTTAACCTGTCTTGATACCAAATGGGCAAAGGAAGGGAAGTGTCCTTCAATGTCTCTAAATGTTTTTCTGCTTTTGTCAAAATATCTCCTTGTGGTAAGTTTTAAAAAATTTAAAACAAATAAAGCTATATTAACAATAGTTATAGAAAGAAAGGAAAGCTGTAATAATGAAAACATTCCTAGGAAATATTTCAGTCCAAAAAAAAATCATCTAGAGATCTGTTTGGGGACTGGTATTTGGCTAGGGTTTTGAATTAATGGGTTGATTTCCTCCTCATTTAGTACATACATTTTTCCTGATATAAAAAGAAATGGGATCTGACTATGTTCTAAGTGGTTTGTTTTATTTGGGGCAAAGGATTAGGAGCAAACACTCAAACCTTTTTCCTAAGTGAAATTGTTGAAAAGCTGATGCAGAACAACTTGACAAATGAAACGCTGCTCACATCCAAATACCTGACCTTGTCCCCGGAAAAGAAACGCAGCCTGGCAGCTGCTGAATCTCCCTGTTCAGTGTGTTAAGGAAGATGATTATACTTTCAAGACAGACCTGAAAAGAAGGTGAATATTTTGCATTTTTGATACTCTTAGAAACAAATAACTGATTTGGCAAATGGTGTCTTTGTATGTTGTTTTTGTTTTGTATTATGTCCCCGGAAAAGAAACGCAGCCTGGCAGCTGCTGAATCTCCCTGTTCAGTGTGTTAAGGAAGATGATTATACTTTCAAGACAGACCTGAAAAGAAGGTGAATATTTTGCATTTTTGATACTCTTAGAAACAAATAACTGATTTGGCAAATGGTGTCTTTGTATGTTGTTTTTGTTTTGTATTACGAAATAGGCACTGAAGTTGATGTTATTTTAAGAATCTTACAGACTGGAAACAGAAATAAAGCTATACTATAGTTATAGCTTTATAACAATAGTTATAGGCTTAAAGAATATATTGCATTAGAATCTAGTAAAGTTTGCTCTGGATAAGGAAGATAAAAGTGTTCCTGTGTATTTCCCCTTACTTAAATTTTTTATTTGCAGTTTTAGTGTATAATGTGTTTAATTATGTCTTGTGTTTGTGGATTATAAGGAATGTTTGTAATCTGTTTAAATAGAGAATGAATGTAAAAATTATTTGAACTGTTTAGAAATATAGGCAGGGCCATTGTCTATTTTTATAGAATTAGGTGTTCTCATTATTGTAAAGTAAGCTATCAGGTGAGTTATAACATGTTGTGTAGTTTGACCTTGGAGAGGTGTGGCCCATATAAAGAATTTGTATCAATCGAGACATGTAACAAGGAAGAGGAAGAACGTTCAGGGCAATGAGTTACATCCATTTGCCATAAAATCCTCTTTCGTTTGTCATAAATCTTTTTTATACTTTTGTATTCAACATTTTATTTGCCATTTCTTATATCTTTTTATTTAAAATATATTTTTTACTTTAACAACTATGAAGTGTCTTGTATATTAGCATTTTATAGATTGGTGAATATATTTATTATATCATATTATTTATATATATAATTATACATTATATATTTATTAATAGTTTAAAATCTCTTTAGTTTTTCTGTAAGAAAAACTTTCTGTAAAAGGAAGTTAAGGTTCAGTAATTAATGTTTTAAAATCTTATTTTATTTGGAAATGACCTATTTAATACACTTTTATTATTTAGTTTAGTATAACTCTAGAAATTTAAGTTATATTTTAACAAGTTAACCTTTTCCTAACTGCATGTGTAAGAAGAATCGGTTTTGCAATTTCAAAAAAGATTTTATTTTAATCCGTTTTCTCTGGAATCTAAAGAATATCATGGCCATTCAGTGTCAAAAATATCATTTCTCCTTTTTGTAATTATAGTATATTATTAATGATACATGCATGAAGGAATTACTGTCACATTGGATGTAAAGCCTTGGCTACAAAATTTTGACAAATAGTAGGACTGTTAGGAGAAGGCAATGGCACCCCACTCTAGTACTTTTGCCTGGAAAATCCCATGGACTGCAACCTACCAGGCTCCTCCATCCATTAATTAAAAAACGAAAGTATATTTTTAACAAAGCCAGGACACTGTGTTACACATTGGATGTAAAGCCTTGGCTACAAAATTTTGACAAATAGTAGGACTGTTAGGAGAAGGCAATGGCACCCCACTCTAGTACTTTTGCCTGGAAAATCCCATGGACTGCAACCTACCAGGCTCCTCCATCCATTAATTAAAAAACGAAAGTATATTTTTAACAAAGCCAGGACACTGTGTTACTCTAAATGTCAACATCATATAAGACAAAGGCTAAAGAAGTCCAAAGTAAAGAAACCCAAAGAAATAGAACTACAAGCAATAAAGATACCAGCCTCGATACTACTGTTATAAAGGAACCTATTGGAACAAACAACTAAACTAGAAAAAGAACAATGAATTAGATTAAAATAGCCCATCAACAAATATCCTATCGTTGGTGACTTAAATGCCGTAACACAAAAGAATCTCCTTATTCTTAAGAATCCACATAAAAATATTTAGACACAAAGGATCATGATGTAAATACCTTACTCTCAAATTATTCCAATGAAAATTTTACATACATATATAAAGAAGGAGAGCAAAAATGGTAAAGCAATAGGTTTCCGCCAAAACCTCATGTCCACTCAGAACTTGAAGATGTTACCTCATTTGGATATAATTTCTTTCCAGATGTAATCAAGTCAAGATGAAATTTTAATGGATTTGGGTGTTGTTATAAGAAATGGAAATTCAGACACTCACACATATACACACACATACGGGGAAAAGCCATGTGAAGATGGAGGCAAGAGATTAGAATTCTGCTGTCATAAGACAAGGAAAGCCAAGAACTGCCAGCAAACATCAGAAACAAAGGGACAAGGAAGAATCCTTCCTCAGATTAGGAATAAAAACAACACCTTGATTGCCAACACCTTGATTTCGGAATTCTAGCTTCTAACACTGTGAGAAAATAAATAACTCTTTTTTTAAGCTACTTAGTTTGTGATACTTTATTATGGCAACCCTATGGAAACTAATATTGTAAGTAATAGGTGAATCTCAATAAAAGGTATATGAGTGGTTTTGGAGAAATCATGCAGTTTTTTTGTCCTCTTAACAGTGTCTTTCTCAGAACAAAAGTTTTTAAAACTTTGAAGGGAAGTTTTTCTAAGTTTGAAATTATTTCCCAAAAGGTTAAAGATGAATACAATAGGACCAAGAACTTGAACAGAAATTTCTCCAAAGAAGATAGACAAATAACAGTAAGCACATGATAACATACTTAACATCACTAATCATCAGGGAAAGGCAAGTCAAAACTACAATGAGGTACCATGTCACATCCATTAGGATGACTACTATCAAAAAACAAAAACAGAAAATGACAGTGTTAGCAAGGATGTAGAAAAACTGGGAGCCTTGTGCAGTGCTGGTGGGAATGTAAAATGACACAGTCATTACAGAAAATAGTATAGCTTTCCTCAAAAAATTCAACAGAGCATTACCATTTAATCCAGCAATTTCACTTCTGGATATACACCCAAAAGAACTGGTAGCAGAGACTGACAGATGTCCCTCTATGTTTATAGCATCATTATTCACAATAGCACCTAGGTATCTATCAACACATCAACGGATAAACAGTATGTGGTATATACACAGAATATTATGACTACTACTCAGCCTTAAAAAGGCAAGAGATTTTGACACATACTACAACATGGATGAACCTACAGCATGGATAAACTTTGAGGACATTATGCTAAGTCAAGCAAGCCAGTTACTTATTATTCTACTTAAAAGACTAAAGGGTTTCCCTTGTGGTTCAACTGGTAAAGAATCCGCCTGCAATGAGGGAGGCCTGGGTTTGATCCCCGGGTTGGGAAGATCCCCTGGAGAAGGGAAAGGCTACCCACTCCAGTATTCTGGCCTGGAGAATTCCATGGACTGGAATTCTCCATGGGGTCCATGGGGTCACAAAGAGTTGGACATAACTGAGCAACTTATACTTCACTATATGACTATATGACTAGAATAGCCAAATTCATAGAGATAGAAAGCATAATGGTAGTTGCCGTGGACTGGTTAAGGGGGCAATGGAAGGTTACTGTTTACTGGGTGCAGAGTTTCCATTTGAGATTTGATGGAAAAGTTCTGGAGATGGATGGTGGTGATGACTGCACATGTAAATATAGCTTATGTCACTGAACTTTACACTTGAAAATGGCTAAAATGGTAACTTTTATGTTATGTATATTTTATTACAAAAAATACAATAAATGTATGTGTGTGTGTGTGTGTGTGTATATATTATGTTTGAAGGTAGGGTGATCTTGACAGGCTGATTTACATGGAAATGCAGAGTGTCAAGAATAGCTAAAAAATTGTTGAAGAGCAAGGCAGAAGGACTAACTCGAATAGAATATCAAGACTTACTATAAATCTATAGTAACTGAGATAAGAATAAGACTAACAGATGTCCAGAAACAAACTCACATGCATGAACACTTGATTGTGTCACAGCTGACCGACACTATGAACAGTGTATGTTTAATAGCTCTGGGACGACTGTATATCCTTATACAAAATATCAAATTGAAAACAAACTGGGCCCTCATTTTACAGAATCAATTTAGACAGACTAAGTGTCCAAACATGAAAGGCAGAATTATAAAGCTTTCAAAAGATAATATAATATCCACATGATCTTAGAGTATGGAAAAAGTTCTTTTAAAACATGCAAAACGCTACCATAAAAGAACTTTAGTCCTGTGGAAAAAAATAAAGCAACGAAACCAGAAGACACATAAAATCAGTGACGAACTGATTCACCAACACACCCACAACTCTTGGGGTGGGATGGGGGGGACGGCGATTGTTGTGCGAATATGTGAAGAATTCCTCCTACATGTAAAAAGCAGGGGAGGACAACCCAACAGGAAAATAACATGAACGGTGCTTCACGGAAGTGAAAATCTAACTAGTAAATAAAGACAGGCACTTCGCTGATGAGGGAAATGTAAATTAAAACCACTATGAGCTATCTTTATAAACCCATTGGATTGGCTAAAATTTTAAAGTCTGTCAGGACAAAATATTCGTTCAGATGTGAGGTAAGAGGAACTATACATATTGATGGGAATATAAACTGTTAACATCATCACTCTGAAACAGATTTGGTATTATCCAATAAAATAGAAGATATGTATATCCATAAGCCAGCTAATCTACTTCTAGGTATGTACTCTATAAAGAAATCCATGCTCATATATACCAGGATATATGTATAAGAATGTTCTTAAAAGTATGGTCTGTAAAGATCCCCCCAAACTAGGGAAACAGAACATTGTATATCAACAGTACTTCAGCAAAAAATAAAAACAAAAAAAAAAAAACCCCAACTGTCTATTAATAGTAAAAAAAACCCAACTGTCTATTAATAGTAAAATGGATATACAATATACTTATACAATGAAATGACACTGAATGAACTACACATACATGCAATAAAGTGGGTTAATTGCATCCAAAAAAATGTTAATAAAAGAAGGACCAAAGAATACAGTTCAAAAATATAGGAAAAATTGTCTCATATTGTTTTGGAATCCATACATAGGTGATAAAACTTAAGGGAAAGGCAATGAAATGATTATCATAAGCCAGCAAGGTGATTACCTCCAGTGAGGAGGAAAGGATTATAGTCTAGAAAGGGACAGTATTTTCTGCGATACTAATAAGGTTCTGTTTCTTGAACTGGATAGTTTCAGAAAAATGTCTTATATACTTTTCTGTATACACATTATACTTCATATTTCTAAAAAATGTGAAGGTATAGTAAAGATAAACACCACTCCATAAAGATGAACATGGCTACAGAAAAACACAGTTATGCGTAACTATGAACCTGAAAGGGAGGATCAGGCTCCCAGGCAACCGTTATTTCCCTATTCCATCTGCCCATCTACTCTCCTAGAATAATATACTCCCCTATCCTATCTTTTGGTTGATGATTCTGTTTCCTACTTCACTGAGAGCCATGGAAGTAAAGAATGCTTCTGATCACCATAAACACTGCCAGGATTTTGGGCCCACATATTCTACTTTCCTTAGCTTAGCTCTCCATGCAGCTATCTAAGGCCAATCCACCTATTTGTACACCAGATCCCATGCCTTCCTGCCTTCACAAAGACATATATTATAGGAATTCTCCCATCTATCCCCTACATGATCAATTTTCTTCAGCAAATATGCTATTATTTCTCAATGAAATTTTCCCTACCAGCTGCTATACCATTTCTTTGCTCTCCTTTATAGTTAAATTTCTTGAAAAAGTTGTCTATAGTTAATGTTCCTCTCCTTCCTTTTCAAATCAACCACAATCAGGTTTTTGGACTAATCACTCTGTCAAAACTGCACATGATGATAATCAATAATCGATCAGTTCTCATTTATCTATCAGGAACACGTGACATGGGTTTATCAATCACTCTTTGCTCTTTAGAGACTGGTATCACTTGGTTTGTGGTAAACCACTACTGTCTGATTTTCCCTGTGTAACTGGTCACTCCTTCTAGGTCTCCACTGCTGATTCCACTTCCTCCTTACTCAGTGTTCAGTCAGTTCAGTCGCTCAGTTGTGTCCGACTCTCTGCGACCCCATGAATCGCAGCACGCCAGGCCTCCCTGTCGATCACCAACTCCCGGAGTTCACTCAGATTCACGGCCATCGAGTCAGTGATGCCATCCAGTCATCTCATCCTCTGTCGTGCCCTTCTTCTCCTGGCCCAAATCCCTCCCAGCATCAAAGTCTTTTCCAATGAGTCAACTCTTCGCATGAGGTGGCCAAAGTACTGGAGTTTCAGCTTTAGCATTATTCCTTCCAAAGAGATCCCAGGGCTGATCTCCTTCAGAATGGACTGGTTGGATCTCCTTGCAGTCCAAGGGACTCTCAAGAGTCTTCTCCAATACCACAGTTCAAAAGCATCAATTCTTTGGCGCTCAGCCTTCTTCNATTCCTTCCAAAGAAATCCCAGGGCTGATCTCCTTCAGAATGGACTGGTTGGATCTCCTTGCAGTCCAAGGGACTCTCAAGAGTCTTCTCCAATACCACAGTTCAAAAGCATCAATTCTTTGGCGCTCAGCCTTCTTCACAGTCCAACTCTCACATCCATATATGACCACAGGAAAAACCATAGCCTTGACTAGACGGACTTTAGTCGGCAAAGTAATGTCTCTGCTTTTGAATATGCTATCTAGGTTGATCATAGCTTTCCTTCCAAGGAGTAAGCGTCTTTTAATTTCATGGCTGCAGTCACCATCTGCAGTGATTTTGGAGCCCAAAAAAATAAGGTCTGACACTCTTTCCCCATCTATTTCCTATGAAGTAATGGGACCAGATGCCATGATCTTCATTTTCTGAATGTTGAGCTTTAAGCCAACTTTTTCACTCTCCTCTTCCACTTTCATCAAGAGGCTTTTTAGTTCCTCTTCACTTTCTACCATAAAGGTGGTTGTCATCTGCGTATCTGAGGTTATTGATATTTCTCCTGGTAATCTTGATTCCAGCTTGTGTTTCTTCCAGTCCAGCGTTTCTCATGATGTACTCTGCATACAAATTAAATAAGCAGGGTGACAATATACAGCCGCCTTGATGTACTCCTTTTCCTGTTTGGAACTAGTCTATTGTTCCATGTGCAGTTCTAACTGTTGCTTCCTGACCTGCATACAGATTTCTCAAGAGGCAGGTCAGGTGGTCTGGTATTCCCATCTCCTTCAGAATTTTCCACAGTTTATTGTGATCCACCCAGTCAAAGGCTTTGGCATAGTCAATAAAGCAGAAATAGATGTTTTCCTGGAATTCTCTTGCTTTTTCCATGATCCAGTGGAGGTTGACAACTTGATCTCTGGTTCCTCTACCTTTTCTAAAATCAGCTTGAACATCAGGAAGTGCATGGTTCACATATTGCTGAAGCCTGGCTTGGAGAATTTTGAGCATTACTCTACTAGCATGTGAGATGAGTGCAACTGTGTGGTAGTTTGAGCATTCTTTGGCATTGCCTTTCTTTGGGAGTGGAATGGAAACTGACCTTTTCCAGTCCTGCGGCCACTGCTGAGTTTGTGTTAGGCTGCCCCAAAATGTCTTTAGTATCCTTCTGTCCATTTATACTCATTCTCTTGGTAATATCATCAGTCTCATGATTTAAATACATATTTATACCAATACTTCCAGTTGAGGAATGAAAGTCCTGATTCATTCAAATGTCTAGCAGACATCTGAGATTCCACATATCCAAAACTGATTTCTCAAATTTTCTCCCCAAACCTCTGCCACCATTTATTAACCATCCTTATTTCTTTAAGGCAATGCCTCCTTCAGCTACTGAAACCAAAAAACTCTGGAGTTGTCCTTGTTTCCTCTCCCCACATCTAGTCCATCAATAAATACAGTAATTCCATTTTACAAATATATTCATCTCCTCTACTGTTATCACTCAAGACCAAGCTACATTCATCTTTCCCTTGGGATTACTGCAGCAGCCTCCTATTCTCTCCACTCACATCTCTGACCCTCTACATCCTATTCTTAACACAGCAACAAGAAAGATCCACTTAACTTAATTTAGATCTTATTTTTTCTCTGCTCAAAATCCTACAATGGCTACTCATCTTACTCAGAAGAAAAGCCAACTATGGATGCTCTTTTTTAGCCTAGGACAATAGCAACATCATTCTTTTCTTCACTCTCCCTCCTCTCCCCCTTGTTTTAGAAAACAAAATAAACACACAAAATGGAGTCTTAAAAAGTGATTCCTAAAGCCAGTCCTCAAATTGGCCTATGAATAACTTTTCATTAATCCACACTGTATAATGACAGTACACTGCATTTTTATAAATGTTGATATTTATTTAACATGTGATTTTCCTATTTTTTTTGTTGCTAAACTTTATACTCATAAAGTAATGGTTATTAAATTTGGTAGGTTTTTTGAATAGTTTGTTACTTGGAAAAATAAAAATTTTGCAGTATTAATTTTTTAAAATTGAAGTATACTTGACAGAATTATTAATGCCTTCTCTTTTTCTCCTTTCCACTCTCTATGCATTTTCTTTACTGAATTAAAAAACAGAACATTTTTACTGGCATAGAAATTGAACATTGGCAATGGCACCCCAAACCAGCACTCTTGCCTGGAAAATCCAATGGACAGAGTAGCCTGGTGGGCTGCAGTCCATGGGGTTGCTAACAGTCGGACAGACTGAGCGACTTCACTTTCACTTTTCTCTTTCATGCATTGGAGAAGGAAATGGCAACCCACTCCAGTGTTCTTGCCTGGAGAATCCCAGGGATGGGGGAGCCTGGTGGGCTGCCGTCTATGGGGTCACACAGAGTCGGACACGACTGAAGTGACTTAGCAGCAGCAGCAGCAGGGAACTACTGGCCAAAAAGATTTAATAAGCATGTACCCGCATTGAAAGCTCACTAAGCTTAAGGAGGAGAAACTACATTTGCTAGAGTGTTAGACCCCTCCCCAGCTCTATCAGTACTGGCGAGGTGACATTAAATTTTTTGCCCTTCTGACCCTCTATTTCCTCATATACAATAACTATTATGGTACCCATTTCATAGGAATATGGAAATTAAAATGAGATGATACATTTAAAATACACTGATACATAACAGCTACCCTATTGTGTTTAGTTAACCCAACACTATATGTGTTTAGTTAACACAATGTTAACACAGTGATGTAGGGAGGAGAGTAGGAGGAGGATCAATGGGAGCAGACCACCTAGTGCAGAGAAATATTTTATTCACTGATGTTTTGCACTTCTGGCACATGGGGATAATAAAAAGCATTTTGGTCAGTTTCATTATTGTTTTTAAAATCTCTGAAGACCGTGTACCCACCCCTGCCCCGACTGTTCCTGCCTTTACCAGGATAAACCACAGCAGAAGACCACCTTCTACATTCACTCACTAATTACTAACTGTGAATTAGGCATAGGGTACAGCAAGGACTCAGCAGGTAGTATTAAAGTATGATCACCATGTATTATTAAATAAACTAATGGTGGTTATTTAGAAAATAATCACTTACCTTTTTTGAATTTATGTACAGGGAGTTTCTTCAGTTGATCTTTACGAAGTCGGTTTCTTCTAGCTCTATGCCTATCCTGAACAAATTTTGTGATCTAAAAATAGAAGAGAAACATAAAGGGAATCAGATATTAAACATGCAGATAGAAAATGACTATTAATAAATGCCTTTTAAGTTTCTAGATAGCTGCTACAAATCAATTTATTTAAACCCTAATCACAAGGTTTCTTAGCTAAAATATCTATGATTAGATGTATTGACAAGCTGTATTGAAATTTGTCAACTGGAGGGTTGAAATTTCTATAAGTTACAAACTAGTAAAATTTTCAAATTTTATAATGAGTATTGTATATGAGGAAATAGAGGGTCAGAAAGACAAAAAATTTAATGTCACATCGCCAGTATTGACAGAGCTGGGGAGAAGTATGGGTCTAACACTTTAGCTCTATCTTTATTATTAGTGGTTAGCCCATAAATTATCTTTTGAATTTGTATTCACTGACCTAAATTATCTTTACTTCACTCTGACCGAAACATTATAAATAACATGTAACTATTTGTTTGCAAAAATATAAATGGTAGACTCTACACTCAATCAAAAATGGGAGAGTTGAAATTTCTATAAGTTACAAACTAATATAAATTTCAAACATAACAGGCATTAAACTGCATTTTCAGTGGTTCTAGTAGCAAAATGGACAGAACTAATACAGATAACCTGTATTATAAATATACAGAAATATCAGATAAAAATATACAAAACATTTTAAAATATAAACTGCTATGCTTACAAGAATAAAAATAAATACATGGGGTCAGAACAAATTCCAAAAACAACATTCACAAGAGAAAATTTTGACAGATTTGACTACAACAGTAGACTTCTGTCTGTATCAATGACTTTCGTCCTCAAAAGGTACTGTTTAAAGATAAAAGACAAGTCACAGACTGGGGAAAATATCCGCAAACTGCATGTCTCACAAGGGATTTCTATCCAGAATATATAAAGAACTCAAAACACAATAATGAGAACACAAACAACCCAACAGAAAATAGGTAAAATATCTGAATAAACACTTCACTGCTGAAAATATACAGATGGCAAATAAGCACTTGAAAAGATGTTCAACATAGTCAAGATAAAAATGAAAACTCAAAATCACAAAAACACTGCTATATTTTATATATATATATATATATATATACA
>SJYX01007150.1:511194-530658 GCA_006410675.1 Oreotragus oreotragus
TGTCGGCCGGCAAGCAGAAGGGCTAGCACACTGATACACTACTGGAAGGACTGTAAAATTGTACAACCATTTTGGGAAATAGTTTGGTAATTTCTTATAAATTTAACTACATATTTATGAAATGACCTAATCATCCCACTCCTACTTATATTTTGCCAAAAGAAATGAAGGTGTATATCCATAAAACAACTTGTACACAAAGGTACCAAAAAGTCTATGTCAGTTTTATTTAATAGCCCTACACTACAAACAACCCAAATATTCATCAGCAGGTAAGTGAATAAACAAAACTGCAGTATAGTCATACAACAGAATACAACTTGTCAATAAAAAGTAAGGAATATCAACATATTCAATAATATTTATGAGTCCCAAGATAAGTATTCTGAGAGATAGAAGGCAGACACGAAAGAGTACATAATTTATGAGTCCCTGTATACAAACTGGTAGAAAATACAAATTAATCTTAGTGACCAAAAGCCAATCTGTGATGACCAAGGGATGGTGGGAAGGGAAGAAATGAAGGATAAATTTGGAAGGGGTAAAAAGAAAGGATTAGAGTATAAGGAAACTTTTTGAGTGAGTTGATATTTCATTATCTTAATTATATGGTTTCACACATATCCATATACACATATAAAAATTTATCAGACTGTACAATTAAATATGTTCAGTTTATTAATATATTAATAATATTTCAGTACAGGTTTATTTTAAAAATTTAATAGTAACCACTAGAAGAATAACAATATAAGCTTTCAAACTAGCAGGAAAGTGGAGAGAGGGATAAAGAGAAAAAAAGTTGGGTAATCCAAATCTGCACAGTAGAAAATAACAATAAAAAGTCAACAACAGAAGTCAGTTGAAATCACAGCAATACATGAACTGTGAACTTCCCGATGTTCAAGCTGGTTTTAGAAAAGGCAGAGGAACCAGAGATCAAATTGCCAACATCCACTGGATCATGGAAAAAGCAAGAGAGTTCCAGAAAAACATCTATTTCTATTTTATTGACTATGCCAAAGCCTTTGACTACGTGGATCACAATAAACTGGAAAATTCTGAGAGAGATGGGAATACCAGACCAAAGATGTTCAAGCTGGTTTTAGAAAAGGCAGAGGAACCAGAGATCAAATTGCCAACATCCACTGGATCATGGAAAAAGCAAGAGAGTTCCAGAAAAACATCTATTTCTATTTTATTGACTATGCCAAAGCCTTTGACTACGTGGATCACAATAAACTGGAAAATTCTGAGAGAGATGGGAATACCAGACCAACTGACCTGCCTCTTGAGAAACCTGTATGCAGGTCAGGAAGCAACAGTTAAACCTGGACATGGAACAACAGACTGGTTCCAAATAGGAAAAGGAGTACATCAAGGCTGTATATTGTCACCCTGCTTATTTAACTTCTATGCAGAGTACATCATGAGAAATGCTGGACTGGAGGATGCACAAGCTAGAATCAAGATTGCCGGGAGAAATATCAATAACCTCAGATATGCAGATGACACTACCCTTATGGCAGAAAGTGAGGAAGAACTAAAGAACCTCTTGATGAAAGTGAAAGAGGAGAGTGAAAAGTTGGCTTAAAGCTCAACATTCTGAAACCTAAGATCATGGCATCCAGTCCCATCACTTCATGGCAAATAGGTGGGCAAACAGAGGAAACAGTGGCTGACTTTTATTTTTCTAGGCTCTAAAATCACTGCAGATGGTGACTGCAGCCATGAAATTAAAAGACACTTACTCCTTGGAAGGAAAGTTATGACCAACCTAGACAGCATATTAAAAAGCAGAGACATTACTTTGCCAGCAAAGGTCCGTCTAGTCAAGGTTATGGTTTTCCCAGTGGTCATGTATGGATGTGAGAGTTGGACTATAAAGAAAGCTGCGCACCGAAGAATTGATGCTTTTGAACTGTGGTGTTGGAGGAGACTCTTGAGAGTCCCTTGGACTGCAAGGAGATCCAACTAGTCTATCCGAGATCAGTCCTGGGTGTTCTTTGGAAGGACTGATGTTGAAGCTAAAACTACAATCCTTTGGCCACCTGATGCAAAGAGCTGACTCATTTGAAAAGACTCTTATACTGTGAAAGATTGAGGGCAGGAGGAGAAGGGGATAACAGAGGATGAGATGGTTGGATGGCATCACCGACTCGATGGACGCGGGTTTGGGTGGACTCTGAGAGTTGATGATGGACAGGGAGGCCTGGCATGCTGCGGTTCATGGGGTCACAAATAGTTGGACATGACAGAGCAACTGAACTGACCTGAACTGAAATGGATACAATTCACCAGTTTTAAAATTTAAAGTGTATCATAATGGATAAAGAAAAAATTCCAACCATAATGCTATTTACAAGGTATGAGATTAAAACTTAACAACACATTAAGACTAAAATAAAAGTAAAAAATACAGGGGTAGATAGTTATGATAATATCAAGTAAAATTTGGTTTATCAAGTAAACTAGGATATAAGACAAAAATCATCATTAGGAAATAGTTATCACAATGATAAAAAGGAAACCACCTAGAAAATGACAAAATTGTGGAAGAATACATAAATTCATAAGCTTGGTAATTTTTAGGTAAAGCAAACAAAAAAAAAAGTAAAGACCACAGACCCAAGATGCCCATTATGGCAACCACTGTATACAGGCAGCTACTGAGTACTTGAAATATGGCTAATCTCAATTGAGATTTATTGTGAAAGTATAAAATATATACCAGATTGCAAAGACTTAGTACAAAAAGGATGTAGGATATATTTTATAACTATTTATCAGCTGAATATTGAAATACATTTTGGATTTACCAAGTTAAATAAATACAATATTAAGTTAATCTCACAGAAATATTTCCTTTTACCTTTTTTAATCTGGCTACCAAAAAAAATTTAAATTACAATAAATGTGACTCACAGTATCATTTCATTACATAGCACTTCTTCAGAAGACAGAGGAGTGTAGAAAACTATAGACAACTGCAATGATTATTGCACATGGTAGTTGCTCAGTTCTGTGAATATACTAAACCCACTGAACTGTATGATTCAAATGGGTCAATTTTATGTTATGTGAAGTATATCTGAAACTCTCTTCAAAATACTTAAAAAAAAAAAAAAACAGACAAGACAAATACACAAGCTCAAGTTAATGGACACATGAAATTTTACACCCTACAATGCTTTTCACATACATGGGGAAGGTTTATACATTTTAGCCACAATTAGCATGCCCCTTCACCACCTGGATTAAAAAAGAGAGTAAAGACATTAGAATACATGCCCCACTGGAATGTAAGCTGCTTGAGATCAGGGATTTTTACCCATTTTGCTCACTGAGGAAACTTCAGACCCTAGAGGAGTGGCTAGGTTTGGAGGTGCAGAACAACCATTTGTTGAATGAAAGGAAAAAAGAAAATTGCAAAATCCACTCCTCTAAAAGACAAAGACAAACTTTTGACAACACAGTGCAAGGCATGGGTGGATATGAATAAAACAGAACTCATCCCACATATAGTAGAAATTCTCTTTAAGTTGCTATAGGAGTACACAGATGTTATAAATCACTTTATACAATACTTGAAAACAGACAAAACAGAAAATTTCTTAGAATTATAATTTGATATAAAGAAGAAGACAACCATTTATATACCCATATAATTGTGGTGGGGGGGAGAAAAAAAACAGCAGATTTAGATAATTTTACAGGCAACCTTCACCAAAACTTTCAGGAAAAAGACAATCCCAATTTTATTTTAAAAAAAATTTAGAAAATAGAAAACAAAAGAAAGCTTTAGTTTTATGGGACTAGCTTTATCTTATCTAGTTATTTTAAATTATGGCAAAATATATAAAACATAAAATTTACTATTTTAACCATTTTTAAGTATACAATTCTGTGGCATTAAGTACGCTGTTGTGCTACCATCACCACCATCCATCCACCAAACTCTTTACGTTTCCCCAAACTGGAACTCTGTACACATTAACCAGTAATTGCCCAACCTCCCTTCTCCATAGCCCTTGGCAACCATCATTCTATTTTCTGTCTCTGAATCTCACTACTCCAGGTACCACACATAAATAAAATCATACAGCAATTGTCCTTTAGCACTTGCTTATTTCACCTAACATGTCTTAAAGATTCATCAATGTTGTAATATCTGTCAGAATTTTCCTTCCTTTTTAAGGCTGAACAGTATTCCACCACATGTATATACCACATTTTGTCTATCTATTCATCCATCAATGGATAATTGGCTTACTTTCACCTTTGGCTATTGAAATAATGCTGTGATGAACATAAGCGTACAAATATCTAACTTCCAGCTTTAAATTCTTTTGAGTATATATCCAAACCTGGAATTAGATCATATGGTAAATTTATGTTTAATTTTTTTTGCTGTTCTGTTTTCTATAGCGATAGCTCCATTTAACATCCTCAACAGCAGTGCTCAAGGGATTATCTGGTTTTGATGTCAGTATTACTCTAGTCCCATAAAACTAAATTTCTCTTACCTGGACATTTAGGTTGCTAGTATTTAGAATTTTTGCACCTATGTCCAAAGTGTATAAATGGCTGATCCATATTGGAAATTTGATAACCCAATATGCAAAGGCAAAATTTATATATTAGTCAAAAGAGTGTACATAAGGTACAAGGGTTTTTAGAATTTACAAAACAAATTCATGTAATCCAACATAAGAATAGAGTAAAAGAAAAAACAATGATCCTCATGATAGAAAAGAATACATATAAGGCATCATCCATTCTTTATTTAAAAAGGAAAAAAGGCAAAGAAAAATTTTGTTTCCTTATTTCTAATTCTTATACTTTTTTTGTCTTATCAGAAAATATAGCACAACATTAAACAGGAAGTACAATAGGCATCTTTTTTTTGTTGTTTTTAACATTCATGGGAAGGCTTCTAATAATTCACTACGTAATGTTGTTCATTTAAGTTTTTAGTCGGTAATCTTTATTGGCTTAAAGATTTACTCCTAATTTGCCAAGGATACTTTTTTTTTGTTGTTCTAACTTTCCATATTTCCTTATACACTGAAAATCCAAGAGAATAAAAAAATTCAAATTACCAGAATAGGAGAATTCAGTAAGTCTGTAGAGATAAAATTAATATATAAAAATCAATAATTGTCCACTGTCCAAATAGTGGTTTCTTGAATACTAATCTTCAATTAAAAAACAAAACAAATCCAGGGCTCCTTGGGGGAAATGTCTGATTTTAGGGCTAGGGCAAGAAAAAGAAATGATGAGCCTGGAGTTTCTTATAGGACCAAACACTAAAGAAGTATACTTATGAAACAGAAGGATGGGCCAAATCAAAGAGACCCAAGACCCAGCCTGCAGAGTTCCCAATGACCAAAGCTCAAACAATTAAACTACAAAAATAATGTAGTACTGGATTATTACCCAAAGTATAAAAGAAATAAACAGAGCACATACCAATATAAATGTGATTGAACAAATAAATAAATGCCAAAAAAGACAAATCTTCCTTACAAAAGATTTCTAAATAATGTATGTAGATACTTCCCTCTCTTCAGGAAGTGGAGCTTAATTCCTGCCCCTCCCCACTTTTAAGACTGGCTATACTTAGTGCCTTACTTCCAAAGGAAGAATAGAAGAGAGAAAGAGAAAAAATATTAACTTCACAGTGGAAAAAGCTGGCAAACATTACTTAAACTAAGGGATGAAGGTTAACATCATCAGTGATATTATGCAAGTATCATGTATCCCTGGCTGACATGTTAGGATGAGAAGGGCAATTTGCTTTGCTGATACTCTTTATAAAAACTTATAACCAACCCATTCTAATCATAAGAAAAATATCAGATTGAGGAACATTCTACAGGATACCTGGCCAGGACTTCTCAAGACTATTAAGGTCATGAAAAATAAGGAGAGATTAAGAAACTGTCACAGGTCAGAGGAGATCGGGAATACATGAAACAAAAAAATGTAGTAACCTGGACTGGGTCCTGGAACAGAAAGAAAGCATTAATGGAAAAACGTAAAATCTATCCAGTCTGGATTTCAGTAACAGTAATGTTAACTGTGTTAGTTTCTTAGTTTTGACAAATGTATCATGGTAAAGTAAATGTTAACAATAGGGACAACTAAATGAGGAATGTACAGGAACTCTCTTCTTTGCAATTTTTCTGTGAATCTTAACATTATTATAAAATTAAAAGTTTATTTTAACATATCAGTAACATTCCTATACCTCAGTAATATCTAATTAGAAAATACAATTTTAAAAAATCTAACAAAAGACATGCTAAATGTTTACAGAAAAAAATGATTAAACTGATGGATATGGAAAACCAACAAATTAAAAGAAATATCACATCATAGGAAGACTATTTCAAAGACAGTAACTCATTGGATGTTACTATAAATATTCTTTATGAAAAAATAAAAAGGTTAGGGACAATAGTGGGATTGTTTTATATTTTTGTAAACCTCTTTTAATATCTATCTTAATAGAATACAGAGAGATTCTCACATGTGCTTCTGCATTCAATTTGTTTTGATATCTCAGACCATGTAGCCTCTAGAAACCTCTTCTGTAAACCCCAAGAGAATGAGAGTCTCAAAGGCAAATCATAGCTTAGTATCATTATGGAAATAATTTTGACCTTGCAGACCCACCAAGAGTCCTGGGATCATACTTGATAACCACTATTTTGGAAACAATGTGTCACCCTTTTAACCTTGAGGTCTCATAGTATTCTTTATTTACATTTTAATGTGAAAAATTTCAAATTAGAGAAGTTAAAAGAATTTTTATAATAAAATGCATATATCTCCTACCTAGATTCAGCAATTAACATTTTACTGTATTTTTTAATCACATATCTATTTATCCCATTATTTACCCATCAATACATTTTTTCTCTTTATTTTTTACAATGCATTTCAGAGTAAGTTGCAAATATCAATATACTTCCCCTCAAATAGTTCAGCATGTAAACTCATTACTTAGAGATTAGTATTTTTTATAGCTCTTTTTTATTTTTATTTTTAGGTAAACTTTACATACAATGAAATGCACAAAATTTAAGTATGCAATTTGGTGAATCAGACATTGTGCAACCTAAACAAGATAGACAACATGATTCTCACTCTCCAGGAAATTCCCTCATACTCTTCTGAGTAAATCTCTCACCTCCTTTCCTCCCCGCACTTAGCCCCCCAAAGAAATCACTGTTCTGGTTTTTTTCAACCCAGATTATTTCTGCCTTTTCCAGAACGAGTCACATAAATGGACTCATACAACATGTACTCTTCTATGTACGGCCTCTCTCAGTACAATGTGTTTTAGAGCCATTCATATTATTTTTTAAAGTATTTAAAATTAATTTACCTACCATGAAAATGACTATCAAGATGAGACAGATGCCCACTATGATAAGGAAGGGGATTAGGTAGTATTCCAGAGGAAGGCTAAATTCCGGAACTAAGATAATGTGGCCCCTGCAAGAAAACAAAAATTAATAATTAGGAAATATTGACTTGTTAAACTATGATGTTAACTGAAAGCAAAGAAAAATATTTTTANTGATAAGGAAGGGGATTAGGTAGTATTCCAGAGGAAGGCTAAATTCCGGAACTAAGATAATGTGGCCCCTGCAAGAAAACAAAAATTAATAATTAGGAAATATTGACTTGTTAAACTATGATGTTAACTGAAAGCAAAGAAAAATATTTTTAAAGCATTTAGACATTACAATTTAATCCACTAGACCCGTCTCATTTTCTAATAGATAATTTCCATTAAGTTAAAGGATGTTTTCTCCATTTTTAAATAAGCTTTACATATTTACCAAAATAATTTGCCATTTAATTAAAAGAAACTTTTAGATTGGTTAGAGGAAATCAGTTAAGCAATACTTATAGTGTCCCTCCTAAGAACATGTGTTTACTGAATTTTGTAACGATGAAAGTTAGCATATTTCACAAGCAAAAATCAGTATTTAAAACTGGCAGTACCTCAAGCAGTATGTCAACAAGAACCACACGCCCCCCCACACACCAAATTACTTTTCATCAGTTTCTTCCATGAAAAGACTCTGGACCCAGTATTGACGAAAATGAACTCCCTATTTTCTTTATGCTTTATGGGAATTTCTTGTACCAAGTACGATGGATATAACCCCCATACTCCACATTCATCTGTGAGATATGGAATGGAAAACTGACAAATTCACAAGAGTTGTAGCTTCTTTTCTATTCTAAACCTTCTCTACTGCTTGACTGGAAAAAAAAAAAAGGCAAAAAAACTACAAAAATGTGTATATTGTGGGGGTTGGTGGGGAAAATAACCAAAGGCCCTATTCTCCTCGTTATTAACCATGGTTAATACAGTTATATGGTTATCAACTATACAAGTATTATAAAAATTGACAGGGAATCCAGAAATGAAACTGAACAGAATAAGCACACTATTTATGCTGCATGAGCGAATTTTATATAGCAGCAAATCCTGCAATAGAAAATTTCCTCAGACTAGGGAAGGGTCTGTATAATGGTCACTAAGATGGTTGATTTCTCCATTGTACTTCCGTACTACTCAACTAGTATGGTGTCAGCAACATTACACTGTTACCCACGGCTGGGTGATTTTTTTAGGTACCGATTCCAGATAATTCGTATCACAGACTGTACATCATGGTAATCAAATAATTGATGAGGTGTGATTCCTCTTTATGGAGCTATTTCAGAAAATAAATTAAGGAGGAATTATAAAATAAGACTACTTGCAAATCCTAAAGAACCGATGGCTTCAGATAATGATTATTAATGACTGCTCACATCACAAAGAGAGAACCAAATATTATATCTCCTGATGGAAATACATAATAATACATATAAATTATTCTTGCCTTACCTATCCTCCTGGTCCCCAAGCCATACTTGAATTTGAGCAGCCCTCTAGATCTAACTAGCAATTTACAGGGAAAATAAGTAACAAAGGAAACCTCTAGACAATACACCAAGGATGCAGTCAGAAAAGTCCAGACTGTGGTAAAATTTTACAGGACAAATGACCCTGTTTCTTCAATAAATAAATGTGTAAGGGCAAAAAAAAAAAAGAGGCACAGCAAACTTATAGATTAAAGTCATATGCCCTTGTTTGCTCTCAAACAAATCTAAAGATTGAAATGTTTTGATATTAGTGTTTCTTAATTTAAAAGAGGATAACTAAAGAGCCTCTTGATGAAAGTGAAAGGGGAGAGTGAAAAAGTTGGCTTAAAGTTCAACATTCAGAAAACTAAGATCATGGCATCCGGTCCCATCACTTCATGGGAAATAGATGGGGAAACAGTGGAAACAGTGTCAGACTTTATTTTTCTGGGCTCCAAAATCACTGCAGATGGTGACTGCAGCCGTGAAACTAAAAGACGCTTACTCCTTGGAAGGAAAGTTATAACCAACCTATACTGCATATTAAAAAGCAGAGACATTACTTTGCCAGCAAAGATCCGTCTAGTCAAGACTATGGTTTTTCCAGTAGTCATGTATGGATGTGAGAGTTGGACTATAAAGAAAGCTGCGCACCGAAGAATTGATGCTTTTGAACTGTGGTGTTGGAGGAGACTCTTGAGAGTCCCTTGGACTGCAAGGAGATCCAACCAGTCCATTCTAAAGATCAGTCCTGGGTGTTCACTGGAAGGACTGACGTTGAACCTGAAACTCCAATGCATTGGCCACCTGATGCGAAGAGCTGACTCATTTGCAAAGACCCTGATGCTGGGAAAGACTGAGGGCAGGAGAAGAAGGGCACGACAGAGGATGAGATGGTTGGATGGCATCACCTACTCGATGGACATGAGTTTGAGTGAACTCCGGGAGTTGGTGATGGACAGGGAGGCCTGGCGTGCCACGGTTCATGGGGTCGCAAAGAGCTGGACACGACTGAGTGACTGAACTGAACTGAAAATAATGAAAATGCCATTATGTTTTTTATATATAACTTTATTTTCTAGTGATATATTTTGAGATGTTTATAGTTTAGATCATAGGGTATCTAGCACTTGCTTTAAAATAATCATGGAGTGGGGAAAAAAGGGCAGATGGCACTTAAAGAGTGGACAGTCCAAACAAAATTGGCCATAGTTGATAATTCTGAGACTGAATGATATTCATCATGCCCATTTCTAGTTTTAAACTAAATAAATAAATAAAGATTAGTAGGTAGGTAGGTAGGCAAGCAGGCAGACTGACCAATTGGCCAGTCAACAGATAGATGATACAAGTCAGTCTGCATAGGTCTACAATCCTTCAAGCATAATTCTGAAACCTAAAAAGCTTTAAAAAGTAATGTCTGCAATTCATTTGATAGTCAACCTGAACCTAACGGACACGATCAAACACTCATACATTTATTACAGATATATATGTTATATGATTATAGAATGCTGCCTCAATCCTCAAATTCTATCCCTTGTAATACTACTTAACTTTTAAAAATCTGAAAATGCTTCAGTTCCACATTATATCTGTCCCAAAGAGTTGGGATAAGAGATTTTGTGGCCTTGCATTAACTTGGAAAGGGTCTAAATATTAAGTAAATAAAGTATGTAACAAAATACTGAGTATTACAAGGCACTGTTTTATGAGCAGGGTATCTCTAGTTAAGGTCAGCATTCAAACATGGGGAAAAAATTAAGCTGTCAGTGAAGAGCATCATAGGGACTTTCACTTAAATGTTTTTTATTTCTGAATTTTTCCATATTTTATCAGCAAGTATCTATTACTTCTTAATTTAAAAAGAAATGGTTTTATTATTTTAAACAAAAAGACTCTTTAAAATACACATAATTTTTCTATATGAGGGAGTAATACTGAGATAAAAGCAAGTAGTAGTTCCCCTCACCCCCATTAACTACACAAATATGGCTGGCAAAATAGCATCTTCCTTAACTATTTTTAATACAATATCCCAAATTATATTCCCTAACTTAATAAAGATGTTCTGAGCACAAAATATGTGAACAGTATTTTAAATATCAAAACCATATAGGGAAAAGGTCAAAAAATGTAAACACTCTTTCCCTCTCTTTTTTTCATTCATATTCAAACTAAAATAATCATGGATTCCCACCCCCCACCCCCCAAATAATTAGAATTGCATTTCATTGTGCCAGTTTCTTTTGGCAAATGTAGATGGTAAGAGATAATAACTTCTAGAGTGTTGTTGTTAGAAATTANCACTCTTTCCCTCTCTTTTTTTCATTCATATTCAAACTAAAATAATCACGGATTCCCACCCCCCACCCCCCAAATAATTAGAATTGCATTTCATTGTGCCAGTTTCTTTTGGCAAATGTAGATGGTAAGAGATAATAACTTCTAGAGTGTTGTTGTTAGAAATTAAATGGATAACAAATATAAAATCTTTGTTTCATGAGTGCCTGGCACTTGCTAAATCCTTGATTTATTATATTATATTACAATATTACCACTTTTATTATTAATATTGTTCCCTTGATCAAATGCCTGTTCCAGTCCACTATGTTTTGGTACCTGTTTTTTAGAAGAAGCTCTAAAGTGTTAATTGAACTGTACTGTTTTCTATATTAGATAACACAGTTGTCCCTTAGGTTAGTTTCAGTCTGAATTTTTACATGGTAATGAGAATTTGGGGAGAAATTCCATAATAAGTTTTAAAATCCAAATCAAACTTTTTAAACCTGAAAACAAACTGTCTGTGTGTGTAAAAGTTAGTCACCAAACACATCGCGTGTTGCATTCTTTGTTTATAAAACATTTCCATTTAATAAAATACAAATATGTCTTAATGTAAAGTAGCATATAAATGTAAATCACATTGCTTCTAAATACCAATGGTTTGACTAAACTGTAAAAGGGAAAGTTCTCTTTTTAGCAACATGGGTGCCTTAATCTCTCCAGCATAAATATATTTTCAGTATGTAATCATACACAGAAGAAAAGTCTTAAAATCATGACTTAAGAAGATATAATTTAGCACAATAGAGTACATTCTAAAACATAATTTTGATTACAACTAATCTTATATAATTCTACCCTCACACAGAAAAGAATTTAAGCTACATGATTATTTTTTATATCCATTACTTACTTACCCTTTTTCATATGTGAATTCATCTTTCAGGGAATTAGCTGATGATTCACCAATAAAGACAGAGGGAATGTCAATTTTCTTTAGTACCTCAACTGTATAAAACAATAGTAAAAGTTATTCTTCAAAGCCCATACTTAGTGTAAAATCAACTTAACTTTCTTTATAATAACAGCAAATATCAATGTAGGTGGAAATAACTATAATCAATTTGAACTGTTAGTTGATTTTCCAGATTGCAGATTAATACCATGATCCAAATGGCTGAGAAACATGATGACATTTACAACAACAAAAGCTAATAACATTTTGCATATATACATTATCATGCTATCTCAACTGTCCTATGAGATTGAAATATAAATCTTACTCTATTTCCATTTTGATTTACTTGATTTATTCCCATACAGACATACTTAACTTTTAGAAAAGAAATCAGAGGAAGAAATGTAAAGTATTTTTTCCACACATAACTTAATTCCTAAATGAAAAAGTGAAAAAGCTTTTTTTACATACCCATTCCCAGGAGAGGTGTAAGCCAAAGAATGTAAGAAAAGACCACTTTACAACAGTCTGAAAAATGACATCACACATCTAAGGCTCTTCAGAGTGAAGGACTGATAAGAGTTCAGAACGGGCACTGGATAGGGAAGCTTGGTAAATTTCTACTTCCTCCTAAGCTCGGAGTGCATGTTAAAGCATTGTGTTTTGACCAGTACCTTACAAAATTTACTCCTGTATCTATATTAAAAAACCAAAATCAAATGCCAACAAAAAAAGAACTTTGTAAAAATTACCCATTACTCAAGAAGAGAAGTAAAAACAATCATCTTACTGTCACCACAGAAAATAGCCATATTTTTAACTATGAGTTACTTTAACACATTTGGCTTTAGAGAAAGTCCATTTGTTTTCTTTTGTTACATTCTGCACAACTTTGTTCTACACTTCTTTTAAAAACTGCATATTTATTATTTATTTAAAAGAGGGGGGTGGACACACATGAAGAAGAACAGAACACAAGCATAACCCTTCCCACCCAAAGATAAGGCTTTATTTGAAGCAATAGAAAGAGTTCTATATGTTTTGACAAATAGGTTCCATTATGTAACCACCACCACAACCAAGATAAAAAAAATACGTTACCATCCATCCAAATTTTCTCATGCCTCTTTACAGTCAAGCCCTCACCACAACCTCACCAACCACTGATATATTTTTCTTTAGCTTTAAAATCTTAGTATCCTTAATAGAATACATGTTTTTTCATTTTCAGATTGGATTTACGCAAATAAAATCATCCATTTCACACACTGTTTGTGTCTGTCTCTCTCTCACACACATACACCCACACACACTCCACTATCATATAAGCCCTAAAAGGGAAGGAGCCAAATGGTTAGCAGAGCAATATTTAATCACTATCTTTATATTAATAAGACCAATAAATATTTAAAATTTTGTATTAATGGGACCATATAATAATGGGAAAAAGTATAGGTTTTTTTCCTACTCAACAGTATATCTCAGATATCCTGTCATGTCACTAAATAAATATCTACCTCATAATTTTTAATAGCTGTATGCTAAGAGATCTTTCTCTTTCACATAACAGTTTAAATTTTAATTTATTTGCTAATTAAAGTTTGGAATTGAATACCCTTTGTAAAATGTTCTACTGTTTCATGAAGATACTCTGATAAACTCAAGGAGGAATTTTTGGCTTGTAACTACTGGCTTATAATTATTGGAATTAAGATAACTTCCTTGAGTTATGATATCTAATGAGATGTTAAAAGCTCCTCATTTCAGTAAGAAAGTTAAGAAGAGGAGGGAAATGATGTACACAAATGTGAATAGCCACCTTGGAGATTCTGCCACATCGTTTATCTACTGAAAACAAAACCAAATGTTTTCATTCACAAAATGCTTTAAAAATACTAATTTTAATTCTGATCCACAAAACAACTCTGTAAAGTATACATGCCAAGTAGTATTATCATACCATAGACAGGTTATAATTTAAGTGGTCAACCCCAGCCTCTCTAGATGCATATTCCAACTGCCTGTTCAATATCTCCATTTGAATGCACAATAGATGTTTCTCAAACGGATCTCTCAATATCTCTTTTCCCTTCATCAGTCCTACTCTTCCTCGTCTCTGTAAACAGCATAACTATTTTCACCTAGTTTCTCAAGTTAAACATTTTGGAGTTCTCCTTTGCTCCTCCCTTTTATTCCTTAGGTCAAACTCTATCAACTTCAAAATACATCCATAATTCTATCACTTGCCATCACAGTCACTGCTAGTACTCCACTGCCGTCATCTCTTGCCTGGCTGCTGCAACAATGTTCTAACTGGTCTCTCAGCCGGCACCCTGGCTCATCTTTCACCTTCAGTCTGTTCTCCGAAGAACAACCAAAGCGGCGATCCTTTTAAAACCGTCAGATCATCTCACACTCTATTTAGAACCTACATAAAACAAATTCTAAAGTCCTACGATACCCACCATGCTCTAGCCTCTGGTTCCCCCCTAACTTCATCCCCTACAATTCTCTCTCCCTTGTTCACTCTGACTGCAGCCACCATGATTTTCTGTCACACCTGCTTTATCTCTGAGCCTCTGCATTTGTCTGCTATTCTTTTTCCTTGAAATACCCTCCTCCAGAAATCTGTATGGCGTAGCCTTTCACTTCATACCTATGCTCAAATGTCAAAGCCTCAAGAAACCTTCTCTGATCACCCTACCTAAAACAGCCTTTCTCCGCCTCTCATCCCTGTCACCTTGTATCCCTTTAACCTGGCATGTTTTTCTTCAGAGCACTTACCACTCACTACTTGACATATACCATACCTCTTTGAGTATTATTCCCACTCTAGAATGTAATGATAATAACTGCAGCAATAACAATTAATAGCAGCTAAAGAATCATTAAACAGCTATTAAAAACCAGGAAGTCATCTAAATATTTATATGTCATAGGCAACAAACCAAACTTGAATACTCTGATTATCCACATTTAACATATCAGAAAAGTGAGGCACAGAGATGTTAGGTAATGTTCCCATGGCCACACCATTGGTAGGTGGTGGAGCTGGGATTCAAACCTTGTAAGGCCGTACTCAGAAACCACACTCTTAACTACATCATTCTGCTACCTCAAGGAAAAGTATGAGTGAAGCCTTAAAACTGTATTATTTCCTCTGTAGTCATGATGCCTAAGAGAGTACTTGATGTGGAGTAGGCTACCAAAAAGTATTTGATGAAGGAAGCAAGCAAGGAAGAAAAAAGAAACAAGCTCAGACACATTGATAACTTGCCCTGTTTATACAGCAATCTGCACAGCCTAGACCCAAACTTGAGGCTCAGACTCCTAATCTAGACTCTTTACACTCTGCCTTATCATGGGTTTTTCTCATATGCCTTCTTTCATATGATCTTCACAATCTTGTTGGGTTAAAAAAAATTAAAACTATTCACACTTTTACAGATGAAAATAAAGGGCTTGGAAAGATTAGTAACTTTTATGAACTAGCCTGAAATAAACCCACATTTCCTATTCTTGAAGTTCATGTTCATCACATTCTCCTGCCTCCTGAAGATGACCAGTGTGATTGACTCAAAGTGAACCCATCCTATGTCCTACCTGAAACAAAAAACAGACACATTCCTGTGTGAAATGCTGGCAACAAGAGGTCTTTAAAACTTCCTTTTGTTTCCAGATGTCAGAACCACGTATTAGGAGTATACATGCAGTATTTTCCTTGTGGTTATGATCTAAGCCTAAAAAGAGTGACAGATACATGCTTATTTTAATAAATCCATGCTTTCTTTCCTCTACCAGTGACAGCAAAGATGAAAATGGGAAATATCTTTACAGTGTGTTGGAAATATGAAATGTTCAAAAACATACATACTCAAGGACAGAGCAAAATGTCATGGAAAGTAATCGAAGCAATAAAGTCAAGAACCAAAATTCTGAACAATCTTTGAAATAAAATAACTCAGTTGGAACATTTCCATAGCAACAACAGGATTATATGGTTATATGCTACTTCTAATATTTAGCATACTTTCCTTAGGAACTGACATGATTATCACAAAAACGTTTTATCATTGACATGAAGACAAAACAGGTGTCCAAGGGAACTGACAATTCCAACTTGAAAAATTTTTATTAAAAGTGTGTTAAAAGAATAAATAGCTTACAAATACTAATTATTTTATTCAACCCATAACCCTTGAGAAGGTCTTGAGGGTTGCTAAACCCTAAGCCCAGGTTTTCAGCAAAACACACACAGAGTAAGTAACTTGCTCAAAATTATACAGTCAATTCAAGCAGGAGCTTGGACTTGAATTCAGGCCTGTTTTTCAGAGTGTCTGTGCTTTCCATTTTGTCAATAATGTGTATGGGTCACAAAAATGACTAACGTGGGAGCTATGGTGTAGGATAATTTTTTAAGGGAGGTGATTAAAGGAGGAGTACCAACAAGTGTGCAGTACCAACAGTACTAGTTTATTTGATAAGTAAAATCCCTTAATCAATTCCTCTAATTCCTATCAGTGGTTGTTAAACTTTCGGTGAAGTGCCAGAAGCTCTTATGGGTATTTCGCGCATTCTACAATTATCACTTAACCAGCCAGAAGATTAAAATAATCATTTAAAATATAAAGAAAATAAGGAACTTATCACTAAGTTTTACTTTTTATAAACTGTAATTTTACCGTAGGTTGTATTAGGAATAAGAAGGAAAAGAGTTGCAGGAGACATGGGTTTGATCCCTGGGTCAGGAAGATCCCCTGGAGTTGGAAATGACAACCCACTCCGGAAATGCCATGGACAGAGCAGCCTGGTGGGCTACAGTCCATGGGGTCGCAAAGAGTTGGACACGACTGAGCACAGCAACAACAACAAATAATGTCCCACATTATAAAGAGATTTTTTTGGTCAAGAAATCCAGCATATTTCCTATTGATACAGTTAAAGTCCTAAATACATTTCACTGGAGAATATCAATCTATGCCTTATATGTCTGCTCTTTGCTGTGAACTCTTTCTTGCATATATGACTCAATGCAACTTAATAACAAGAGGTATTATGGATATATACTAAAAGAAAAAGAAAAACAAAGTACTTAATCATGAATGTTGGCAGTTTATTTAGTGTATCTTGGATTCTGATCCCAATTGCCAACATACGTGGGCATCTTCCCCACACTATCAAAAAACTCAATTCAATTCTGACATTATCTACCTTGAGATAGCATCAGATTCCACAGGCTAAGTGTCTGGTCTCACATGAATCCCCACTCCCAACTTCAGACGCCAGCCACAAGTCTAAGTTGTCACCTTTGCTTCTGACCTACCAGTTATAGACTGGAGGTTTCAACAATCCTTACCCCATGGGTTCAATTAATTTGCTAGGGCAGTTCACAGAATTCAAAGACACATTTTATTTACTTGATTACCAGTTTTTTAAGAAAGGATATAATTCAGAAACAAGCAGATAAAAGAGGTGTATAGGGCAAGGTATATGGGAAGGGATGCAGAGGTTCTATGCCTTCTCCAGGAATGGAACTTTCCCAGCATCCCCATACTTTCACCAACCCAGAAGCTCTTTGAACCTGTCCTTATAGGTTTTCAAGGTGGCTTCACTACATAGGCATGAATGATTAAACCACTGGCCACTGAGGTTAGGGAGTAGGACTGCAAGTTTCAATCCTTTAATCACCTAGTTAGTTCTCCTAACAAACAGCCCCATCATTTGGTGGAGTCCAAAAGTAGCCTCATTAACATAAAGGAGACACCTTTATCACTCTCAATAAATTAAGTGAAAGCATACAGCTTAAAAATCAGTCTAATTAAAGCCAGTTATTTCATTAAAATTGGCTCACTTTCCCTATGAGCCAATATTTCATAGAGAATAAGGAAAGATGTTGCCATTTTGAACAAAAAGTTATAGGAATGCCAATATATATAAAGGGGCCAATAATAACTAACTGGTATAAAAGAGCAGAAGGATGTGGCTTTGACATTCCACAGGAATACAGTAGCCACTTAGTATTTCTGCATATTCTAAAATTTAACATTGTGAATATCTAAATAAATCACAAAAATTCTCCTCTGGCATCCTAAACTCAACATGCTTATCTCTATTTAAAGCTTTGGTTTTCCTTTAGCTTTTACCAAAATAACAACACATCCTCGAAAATGAAACACATAGGTTAAAAAAACCAAACCAGCAACAACAACAAACTGTTCAGAAAAGAATAAGTCAATTCCATTTATACTGTGAGCAAAATTATCCCAAGAGGTTTAAAAACTGGAAATTATCTTTCTGATGGAAGGAAATTTTGCTTTCTAAAACAGAAAATGAAAGAAGAGAGACTCTGGTAAATTTTAGTTTCGAACGACTGGTCAAACAGGAGAGAAGAAAAGTGATACCTGTACTTACTGTCGTTGGATCCCATGCTAATGAGGTCGTCAGAGTCAACATTGTGAACTATGGCTGCTTTGTATCCGGCTCTCTGTGCATTTAAAACCTGCAAGTCAGAAAACAGCCACGATATGAGGAAGAAAGTGCCATAGGTCCCTCACCTTCAACAAACACAGATCAACAACCCCATAAAGGACAGACCAGACTATGTACATATATATTATATACATATAATATATATATAAACGATCTCAAGTGTGTTCTTGAAACATAACCTTCTACAATTGACTATCAAGGACTAAGTCTTTAGATATCTTCTTGATTTCACTCAAGGTATTAAGTGAAATGAGAGGCAAATAAAGGATGGAGATATAAGCTACCTACCAAAAGGATCCAAAGCACTAACCCTGTCTAGCTCTAATGGGATACAGACCTGGGACCACGCTCAAGAGCCATCAGTTCAGTTCAGTTCAGTCGCTCAGTCGTGTTCGACTCTTTGCGACCCCATGAATCGCAGCACGCCAGGCCTCCCTGTCTATCACCATCTCCTGGAGTTCACTCAGACTCACGTCCATTAAGTCCGTGATGCCATTCAGCCATCTCATCCTCGGTCGTCCCCTTCTCCTCCTGCCCCCAATCCCTCCCAGCATCAGAGTCTTTTCCAATGAGTCAACTCTTCACATGAGGTGGCCAAAGTACTGGAGTTTCAGCTTTAGCATCATTCCTTCCAGAGAAATCCCAGGGTTGATCTCCGTCAGATTGGACTGGTTGGATCTCCTTAAAGTCCAAAGGACTCTCAAGAGTCTTCTCCAACACCACAGTTCAAAAGCATCAATTCTTCAGCGCTCAGCCTTCTTCACAGTCCAACTCTCACATCCATACATGACCAC
>SJYX01007150.1:532966-602818 GCA_006410675.1 Oreotragus oreotragus
TTTAAGTGCTTAAATTAATAGCTCATATTATAACATTACAAATACAAGAGAGAAAATTGTGTGTGTGTGTTAGTTGCTCAGTTGTGTCCAACTCTTTGCAACCCCATGGACTGTAGCCAGTCAGGGTCCTCTGTCCATGGAATACTCCAGTTAAGAATACTAGGGTGGGGTGGAAGAAGGGAGGGGGGTTCATGTTTGGGAGTTCGTGTACACCCGTGGTGGATTCATGTCAATGTATGCCAAAACCAGTAAAGTACTGTAAAGTTTAAAAAAAAAAAAAAAAAAGAATGGCTCTGGTGCATAAAGGACATTTTTACACTTAACTCTTATAATTTTCCTTTTTTTTAATGTGAAATGTCACTTATTTTTATTAAAAAAAAAAAAAAAAGAATACTAGGGTGGGCAGCCATTTCCTTTGCCAGGAGATCTTTCCAACCCAGGGATCAAACCTGGGACTCTTAAGTTTTTTTAATGAATTAAAATAGCATAAATAGTTCACCAACATAGGACCTACTGCTCTGATGTTTGGAATAATGACAAGAAAACCAACCAGCCAACAGAACTGTTACAAGGAACGTTCTGTAGTCATGCAAGGAAAAGTCAGCAACCCCCCCAAAAAAAAAATAAAATAAGTTTACTACTTTTTGCCTGTGTGTGCATGTTTTAATTTTAGGTGGATTTTGTTATACAACTAAAATTTTAAAAATGCCAACCTCTACAGTCTTTTACCCATAGATTTTATTGCTTTCCAAGGGGAGAAAAAAAAAAAATCTCTCAAGAAGGATATAATAGTTTCTAAGCCTTATTTGCTACTTATTTATTAACCTATTATTTATTCATTATATTTTCATAGCAGGATAGACTTTACTTAGCTTTTATTTAAAGTATACTTGGTTGAGGTTGCTATTAATTTATATGATGCTTTAATGACCATTTAATTGTTCCTTAAAAAGCTAAACAAGTAACTACAGAGAAATGTTTCTCTCACAAATCCAAAAAGCAAGTGTTTCCAGAGATACAATTTAAGAAATACAAAATTTATATCAAAAGCTGTTCTCTCCTTATATAAAACTTAACTTTTACTTTTCTTTTTAAAGCCAACTAATACACAAAGTCACTAAAATTACAATTTGACTTGTTTCCCTGAAAAATATGTATTTGTGAGCAAAGATACAACATGTTAGGATACAGAGAAAAGTGGTCCCGGGAACCATGATAAAGTGTATATAAAACAACATAGTTTAGTAAATATTTGTTGAATTTATATAACATGTAAGGTACTGTGTGTTGGGCACAATGCAGAACTTAAAGGTGAATCAGAAACAATCATTATCCTCAAAGGGACTCAGTACTCCTGGACATCCAAACAGGTCGAGCGCTTTCTAGCCTCACTGTTTGCTCAAGCTACCATCTGTGCCTAGAACAGCCTTTGGGTTCTGAATGCCTAATCAGGCTTCAAATTCCATTACCTCCATGAAGCTTGTCCTGTTCCATGCCCTATTCTAATGCCCTGGTCCACATGTTGTCCCAAGCACCCATATAGCTGCTCCCCAGTTGGTATTTATACCTGTTATATTGTTCTTAAAGATCTTCTATAGTGTCTTGTATTTATGCGTTATACATACTATCCAATTTATAAAACAAGGCTTTATGGGGTTCTTTAATCTTCTGCAGTTGTCTATGTGTAAAGAAGGGACAAAATATCATTATTCTTAAAAGCAGCTTTCTGAACTGCAAATTGTTAAAAATAATCAATATAAATTAACAGCAATCTGCTATGTGTGTAACTAAATCTAGCCAGCAGTTTCTGAAAACTGCATTGAGCAACTGAGGAAATATGTTTCTTTCACATATCCAAAATGCAATTGGTTCCATAAATAAAATATAAAATTAGATTAATATCAAAAGCTGTTCTCTAATTAAAAAAATAAAATTCTTAAAATAGAAAACCACTAAAATAGGAAGGAGTTTTGTAAGCACAAGTGTGAATTCCAGAAAATAGAAACAGGTTTCTTGCTTGGGGCTGGTGCACTGGGATGACCCAGAGAGATGATATGTGGAGGGTGGTGGGAGGGGGATTCAGGATTGGGAACTCATGTACACCTGTGTTGGATTCATGTCAATGTATGGCAAAACCAATACAGTATTGTAAAATGAAAAAAATAATAATAAAATAAAAACATTTATTTTGAAAAAAAAAAGAAAAAAGAGAGAGAATAGTGAAAAGAATTATAGGAAAACAATAGAGTGGAAAATGCCCACTAGGATATATATTTATGTTTAAGTTGACCTGTTAGAATCTGAGGCTAAGGTAAAGTATGACATAGATCACTTTGTCTTAAAATGCATCATTAATTTTTAACCAAAGGGCATCAATTCTCCTTTATAAAAGGAAATAATGATTACAATTACTTTATATAATAGTCTTCTAGATAATTTCACTCTAACCGTTAAAATAAGTGGTCAGAATCAGATTCCATTACTTGTATTAAAAGTGCAATAATGAATACAAAACCTTCCAAAATTTTATTGTATACACAGATTCCATTATACTATCAAATATATGCAATTGTGAGAGAATTAACAAATTTATATATCCACATATTATAATTTCCTTTAAATATGTCAAGATTTAGTATCTGATATTGCTATAGCTATATGTCTAACAAAGAGCACCAGAAATTTTATTTGTCCAGAATACTTTTCTCTTGATATTTTTTAAATTTATCACATCAGCAATAAATTCTCCATTTTCACTTAGTAAAACAACTTAGCTAAACTGTAAATATCACTGTCTAGATGTATGTGAGAAATTGTGTAATAACAGTTTTGATGTCAAAATAAATTACAGGAAAAGCAAAAAAAAAAAAAAAAACTTAATAAGAAGGCTTCCCCAAGACTTTTGTTGTTGTTACTGATTTTTAAAATAAACTAATGAAATTAAATCAAAGAAACACATTAACATATGGACCAATGGGCTTACAAATACAAACAAGGAAAATATATTCATGTTATGAACTGCAAAAATCATGTGTCAGTCAAATTAAATTAGATTTTTAACTATGCAACAGCTGGTATTTTCAAAAACACAGGAGGCAGAAATAAGGCCTAAACCATCAGTAAGCATGTGCAAAGTTTCACATTCATAAAATGCAATCTCAAACATGTTGTCAGATGGAAGCAGAGAACTCAAAGATTCATTAATAAAAAGCAGGCACAGTGAACAAACCTAAATTTCAAAACAGCCATCAAACAGAAAATTGCACAAAAAGATCTTCTGAATTGAACTGCAAACGTGCTTTTTAAGGAGACTCAAATTGTGCTAAATTTACATCCAATCAACCAATTAACTGCAACTAAATTATGTAGACCAGGTAGCATCTAACCACAAATTTTAAAGAAATATGGGACTGCCGACTTGTTATTATAAATAGCCAGTATACCAGAAGACAGCAGACTGCTAATACAAGAATCTTCAATGAGACAGGTTCTAAAAGGAATCCTGGGAATGAAATAATAGTTCATCTTATTTCCAGACTGGACAAACTGGTGATATTGACACTAATAAACAGACCCTGTAAGAAGAAAGAATTCACTGTGCTGTCAAGATGATCCTAAGTAAAAAAATTTTTAAGGGACACACAGGCATGAGGATGTGGAGGAAACTGTTGACAGAATATATACAAGGTTCCAGACCAAAGGCTCTATGAATGAATAAAAGAAGCCTCTATGTGCTGGTGCCTTACACATATTGTTTCTAATATCTGACAGAACTCTACCATGTAGATATTCTTTTCAATATTCTAGAAATAAATATACCCTAAAGTCACACTTAGGCAGAGCTGAGATTTGAAAACAATTTTATTTGATTAGATAGAGAAGCATGGAGATTCCCAATGAATCAGAATGAGAAATAGGATCACTAACCTTATTTAACATTTTACAAATGTCCTAAAAGAGGGATTTAAGAAAGAGATCACTTTAAGGGATTACTTTCTTTGATACTAAGAAAGTACCAACATTCACATGACATTAATCTTAAAATCTTACGGGCAAAATAAAGCATATACAAATCAGAGTATAAGCCAAAAAGAAAAGTGCTCAAATAGTGTGGTAGAGTTTATAAAAACTTAGAGAGGGAAAAGTTACATTGAAATACCTATGGCAGATTTTATAGGACCTGAAACATTTTAATAAAGAGATGAAATCTGCATTAACAGGAAAGAGTTGTGGGGAAATTTCTCATGTGAGAAGGAGAGATAAATAATAAGGCAAAAGGCAGGACTGAGCAAGGCATATTAAAAACAAAACACAAAGAAGGACCTTAATAAGTGAAAAAAGAGTGTTACAGAAAGGAAGGCTCTAATTCCAGCAGAGGAGTTAAAATTATACTCTTGGAAGGCAATTATTTGGATTCAGATTCTGACTCTGTTATATACAAGCTGTATAAACTTAGGCAAATAACTTCGGTAAAATGAACATAATAATACACCCAACTTAAAAGTCATTCTGAGAATTAAATTACTAAATATATGGAAAGCACTTTAAATAGTGCTTAAACAGTGCCTCAGTTCAGTTCAGTCGCTCAGTCGTGTCCGACTCTTTTGAGACCCCATGAATCTCAGTACGTCAGGCCTCCCTGTCCATCACCAACTCCCANTGACTCATTGGAAAAGACTCTGATGCTGGGAGGGATTGGGGGCGGGAGGAGAAGGGGACGACCGAGGATGAGATGGCTGGATGGCATCACGGACTCGATGGACATGAGTCTGAGTGAACTCCGGGAGATGGTGATGGACAGGGAGGCCTGGCGTGCTGCGATTCATGGGGTCGCAAAGAGTCGGACACGACTGAGCGACTGAACTGAACTGAACTTGGGAAGGTACCCTGGAGAAGGAAGTGGCAACCACTTCAGTATTCTGGGAAATGGACAGTGGAGCCTGGTGGGCTACACTACAGTTCGTGGGATCGCAAAAGGGTCGAGCACTACTGAGTGAGCATACACACGTGGGATCAATGTTTTACTTCTTACCGAATACCTTTCAGGCATACTGAGGATGAGAATAGCATAATGTGTATTTTTTCCTTTTGAAAACTTAATATGTAAGAAATAAAAATTTTTTAAATTCAAAAATTAAGAGTACATAAATAAGATACATTGAATTATACTTTATTCCGATAGATAACAACTGTTTATATTTGATTATTTTTATTATTTGAAATGTGAAGGGTGAAAAAAAGTCAGTCTATGAAATGTTGAGAGCATTGCAGAAAGAGAGTTCTATGTGCAAAGGACCCAAGCTGTTCTTTTGTTGTGTTTAAGGAATTAAATATAGTTTGGGCTGGCTGGAGAGCAGGGTGGTGAGATATGGGGTTGTACAGGGAGTCAGGTCATTCAGAGCCTTATTACAAGTTTAAAATTTATTCTAAGTGCAGTGAGGATCATTAAAATGTTTAAGCACAGGAGGATGTATATATTTGGTGACTATTTTGGCTTGTGGGATCTTAGTTCCCTGACTAAGGATTGACCCTGTACCCATGCCCCTGCATTGGGAGTGGGGACTCTTAACTGATGGCCCACCAGGGAAGTCCCTCACAACTGTTCTTTCATTTGTGTTTTGGTAACATTATTTTAATAATTATCTATGTATTTTCACTTCTGATAAAATGATTTTTCAGTACCTGTTACATTAATAGCTCTGATACTGTTGAAACATTTCCAATCCTGGTATAAAATACTGAAATTGATTTCCAGTTGTTTAATTTAGACTGTGGTAGCCACATTTATAAATAAGGTTTATCTATTATTCTGTTATTTTGTTATATGCCATCCTTGTATGATTTGGGTTTTTTTTTTTTTATATGATTTGTTTGCATTATCCTCCACCTTAAACTTATATTCACTTATTGTCTATTTCTGTTATCTGGAATTTGTTGAAATTTCTTCAATAATTTCAGATGTAAATTTTAAAAGAAGTCCCATGGAATTCATTTTCCCAAAATAGTTTTTAATACATTGCAGTCTATTGATTATAAACAAAAATTTCCAGTGTGAATGAGTCAAGCAATACAGAAAAATTTAAATCAAAAGAAAGTAAACATCATCCCAAATTCTGCCATGCAACTACTGTTAATATTTTTAGTGAGCATACTTTTTTTTTCTAGTCATCTTTATTCAGTCAACAATGAGATGAAGAGCTTTCTCCAATTCAAAATTGCAATTTATTACCTATTTTTCCTCCTGAAATAAACTATATTTCTACCTGCATAATTTTTTCTTTATTCTTAAAGTTAAAATTAACCAACTCTGTTTAGGAACTACGTTGTATTCCACTATGGGAAGATAGATAACAACTATTCATATTTTGCTATTTTTAAAATTTGAAACGTGAAGGATGTTTCTCCTTCGTTGATTTATCTGACTTGTAATGTCTTTTCCAATTTAAAAATTATGTCTCACCTCATTTAATGAGAATCTACTTTCATTTTATTTTTTTCTGCTGCATTTCTTGGAATTTATCCTACATATTGGGTAATAATTAGTATTTCATTTTGAGATTTTTTAAATTTATTTTTTAATTGGAGGGAAATTGCTTTACAGTGTTGTGATGGTTTCTGCCATACAATGCATATCAGTTGTAATTATACACATGTCACCTCCCTCTTGAGCCTCCCTCCCCTCCCCCATCCCACCCCTCTAGATCATCACAGAGCCCCTGGCTGGGCTTTCTGTGTTATATAGTAACTTCTCACCAGCTATCTATAAAATGGTATTGATGAACCTATTTTCAGGGAAAGAAAGGAAATGCAGATCTAGAGAATGAACTTGCAGACACAGTGGGGGAAGGAGAGACAATGGGCAAATGAAAAAATGAGACAAATGGAGAAAGTAGCATAAACATACATACACTGTCATTTTGAGATGTTGAGTCAGAAGTTTATGTCTAAACCCCAAGTAACATGGACAACCTTTAAAAAAAAAAAAATCCACTACCCTATTTGCTCAGATAATGTGTTGTGACTATCTATCTATCTCCTCTATTTAGTCTGCACAACAATACTATTTGTTTTTATTACCCCATTTTGTGGATGAGGTGACTGAGACTTAGAAGGTTAATGAATTCCCCAAATTCCTTCTACTAGTTCATGACAGAGTTGGGATTTGAGTCCCATTCTGTGTCTCTGGAGTCCACACCCTAGCCACTCTACCAGATTAAACAAGAGTAAAGATGCCTACCTCAGACTTTCCTGGTGGTCCAGTGGTTAAGAATGCCTGCTAATGCAGGGGACACGGGTTTGACCCCTAATCCAGGAAGATTCCACATGCCCGGAAGCTACTAAGCCCGTGCGCCACAACTACTGAGCCAGCATCCTGGAGCCCGTGAGGCAGGCTACTGAGCTCACATACCGCAACTGTGGAAGCCTGTGTGCCTAGAGCATGTGCTCTGCGACAAGAGCCACCGCGATGACAAGCCTGCGCACTGCATCTGGAGAGCACCCCCTGCTTGCCTCAACTAGAGAAAGCCCATGCGCAGCAACGCAGGCGCAGAACGGCCAAAACAAAAAATGCCTTCCTCACTGTGCGTTTAGAAAAGATCTGAAATGCTCGATGTTGGAACAATCCGCCATCCTTAAAGCCCTGTGTAAGTGGATGGAGAGATGATGTTATTGGGGCGGGGGGTGGCGCTCAAAAGGAGTCCTATTCTTTACCACTTCTCAGTGTTTCTGAGTAACACCCCCTTCCCCTCCCCCGGCTCAGTAGGAAACCCTGCTCTCAGAACCAAGAAGAATCAGTGGCCCCAGTGTTGACTCCATCCTGGACATGGCTTTTCTCCCCACTCACCTAGGTCCAGCTTCAGCCCACCTTGGCTGCAGGAAATGACCCAGAATGTCAAGGTGGAGACTCATGTGCAGCTGTCCTCTTGGTGCTATCTACATGGAAGAGAGAAGAGTGAAGAAGGTATTACTGTGGCCTTCACGTGCAAAGGGTTGTGGATTGTTCAATTCAGGAGCTAGAAAATATAAAAGGGACAGAAAGGTCAGGTTATATCCCAGAAGACTTAAGTGCTGTGCCTACAAAGGGGTTGGCAGAGGGAAAGTAATTCACAGAAGGCTTTTGAACAGGCTGCATTATAGAGTGAGCTCAGTGATCATTACAGAGGTGACTCAAACATTTGGTGGAGGTTCATTTCTCTTTTACCATTAAGATTCCAAATTATAGAGTAGTCATGTGGTGGTCCTTTGGTGCTTGAGTAAAGTGGGAGTAATCCTTAGGACATTCTCTAGAGACTTTTTTGCATGTACAGCTTCCCACATCTGCTGTTTGATACTCATGTCATTCGCCCGTGGTTCTAAACTGAATAAGCTTATTTATCTTTCACGGTATGTAAGTGAGGCTTCAAGTTGAAGAGGATGCTTGTCTATCAGAAAACAGAGTTTCAGTGAGAAGGTGGGGGACTGATGGGCTCATCCCAAGACCCCCCAAATTGACCTGAGGATGAAAGGTCCACCATGGTGACTCCCTGGGAGACCCCAGCCCTAAGCACATCTGGCCACCTGTTTCTGCCGTGAAGACAGAGGTCTTCCACCTCCTTAGATCTCATCAGAAATTATTTCCTTTCACAACTTGTTGCTTGGATTCAGGATCCTCTGGGACATCTGCCTGATAGGAGAGAGGGGAGAAGGCAAGAGTGAGGGCTGGGAAAGCTCAGAGGACCCGAGGAATCTCTACCTCCACCTCAGCCCTCAACACAGGAGTCTCCTACACTTTAGTGTCCACCAGAGTCACCTGTGATGCTTTAAAACTAAATAAAAGCCTTGTTTCTGGCTCCCTTCCTTGAAATACTGGCTCTTATTCTGCTAACAAAGTCCTTTTTGAAATCACCTGATGGTTCTGGTTGTACACTTTGGGAAACACTGTCCTTTTTGTGAGAGCCAGTGGATTTGGAGCATGTGTGTGGTCAGCTGACTTTAGAGACACAAACTCCTCTGCAGTGTGGCCGGGTGGAGAGGGGAGATAGTTTGAGGTGTTATGGAAGAGGGCTCCAAACTCAGCCTTAGAAAACTGTCCTTCTGTCCCTCCGGTGCTGCTTTTCAGCAGAAGTACCCCAAGGAGGGCATGAAACCTCCTTGAGCTCTTCATGTCACCTGTAAAGCCTTTCTTATACATTTCAGAATCATGTGCCACAGAGCTAGTGATAGCACTTTGAAAACTAGAGTGCTAGAAGATAGGAGGGATTGTTAATTACCTTAAATACTAAGGAGTTAGACGATAATGACGATTTTCAAAATATGTGAGTATATTTGTGAGAGAGACAGAGTAAATGGAGAAGAGAAGATAAGAAAGGGATGAGAGAGGCAGGGGATATGAATATTTCTGAAATGTGCAGACCTTTCCCACTGTTCTGTGTTGGTCACAGGGCGCCTAGTTCTGTCGCTTCCATTTTCCTGCTAGGCAGATGAAAATTCAGTCAGGACGTGGAGCACACTAAGGCACTGTTTCTGAATAGAACTTGGTGATTCATTGCATGCGCTGAAGTTAGGAAGGATGGAATCGGTACCTGGAACTTCAGTGCCTGCACAAAAGGAGAAAGAGACTGTGGTTGTTCTGATGAACTTGGGGAATCTGAGAGCCGACCCTTGGATACCGGGTTCATGAAGAGAGGAGCAAAACTGAAGCCACATCAGATCTATTTATCAGTTTTGGAGACAGCTTGGGGAGGCAATCCCGAGACAGCTTGTTGAGATGAACCTGGATAATTGCTTCCAAAGTTAATATCCATAGCAAAGGTCTTGGGAAATGGATCTTGTTTACAAGAAGTAAATCAACTTCACACTGGGCACTATAGGTGCCCTAGGTGTATGAATAAACCATAATTGAAGAGAACAACACACATATGCTCTAGCCTGGGTTAGAGTCAGCAGAGGTCCACAGAATCTCAATAACTAAATTTGGATTGGGATGATTCCAGATTGCTGGTGACTCCAAGTACTAAGGAAAAACAATTGAAAAAAAAGATGAAAATTCAGTCAGGACGTGGAGCACACTAAGGCACTGTTTCTGAATAGAACTTGGTGATTCATTGCATGCGCTGAAGTTAGGAAGGATGGAATCGGTACCTGGAACTTCAGTGCCTGCACAAAAGGAGAAAGAGACTGTGGTTGTTCTGATGAACTTGGGGAATCTGAGAGCCGACCCTTGGATACCGGGTTCATGAAGAGAGGAGCAAAACTGAAGCCACATCAGATCTATTTATCAGTTTTGGAGACAGCTTGGGGAGGCAATCCCGAGACAGCTTGTTGAGATGAACCTGGATAATTGCTTCCAAAGTTAATATCCATAGCAAAGGTCTTGGGAAATGGATCTTGTTTACAAGAAGTAAATCAACTTCACACTGGGCACTATAGGTGCCCTAGGTGTATGAATAAACCATAATTGAAGAGAACAACACACATATGCTCTAGCCTGGGTTAGAGTCAGCAGAGGTCCACAGAATCTCAATAACTAAATTTGGATTGGGATGATTCCAGATTGCTGGTGACTCCAAGTACTAAGGAAAAACAATTGAAAAAAATATTTGGAGGAAAATAATACCATCTTAGACTTCAAGTGGTTTCCTTTCAATACCCAGTATCTGGCACAAACCCAAAGATAAACAAACACGTCAGGGAATAAGATTGTTCAAGCAGGAACCAACAGCTGAAAGCCTACAGGGAGTCTCTGTGTGTGTGTGTGTGCTCAGTTGCTTCAATCATGCCTGACTCTTTGTGACCCTATGGCCTGTACCCTGCCAGGCTCCTCTGTCTATGGGATTTTCCCGACAGAAATAATGGATTGGTTTTCACGCCCTCCTCCAGAAGATCTTCCTGACCCAGGGGTTGAACCTGTGTCTCCTGCATTGCAGGCAGATTCTTTATCTACTAAGTCATTGAGGACTCCCGATAGCATAATAATCAGACATGGACTGAAAAACCAATGATGCTTAGGATGTTTTTGGATATAGAACCAAAGGTGAAAATTTTGGCAGGGCTTTTTATGAACTGAACAAACATGAGTAACCAGCAGTCAGATCAAAAACTTTACTAGCCTTGCAGGAATCCTGTTGTGTCTCTGCTAGTTGCTGTTTCTGCAGGGACAGTCACTCTCTTGCTATTAAATTAATAGCATTAATTTAATTTATGCTGTTAAATTAGTTAATTTAATAATAATAATCAATATATTAGCTATCTAAATATTCAGTTCAGTTTAGTTCAGTCACTCAGTCGTGTCCGACTCTTTGTGACCCCGTGAATCGCAGCATGCCAGGCCTCCCTGTCCATCACCATCTCCCGGAGTTCACTCCAACTCACGTCCATCGAGTCAGTGATGCCATCCACCCATCTCATCCTCTGTTGTCCCCTTTTCCTCCTGCCCCCAGTCCCTCTCCAGCATCAGAGTCTTTTCCAATGAGTCAACTCTTCGCATGAGGTGGCCAAAGTATTGGAGTTTCAGCTTTAGCATCATTCCTTCCAAAGAACACCCAGGGCTGATCTCCTTTAGAATGGACTGGTTGGATCTCCTTGCAGTCCAAGGGACTCTCAAGAGTCTTTTCCAACACCACAGTTCAAAAGCATCAATTCTTCGGCGCTCAGCCTNGAGTTTCAGCTTTAGCATCATTCCTTCCAAAGAACACCCAGGGCTGATGTCCTTTAGAATGGACTAGTTGGATCTCCTTGCAGTCCAAGGGACTCTCAAGAGTCTTCTCCAACACCACAGTTCAAAAGCATCAATTTTTTGGCGCTCAGCTTTCTTCACAGTCCAACTCTCACATCCATACATGACCACTGGAAAAACCATAGCCTTGACTAGACAGACCTTTGTTGGCAAAGTAATGTCTCTGCTTTTCAATATGCTATCTAGGTTGGTCATAACTTTCCTTCCAAGGAGTAAGCGTCTTTTAATTTCATGGCTGCAGTCACCATCTGCACATATTAAATAAGTGCTAGTTATGATTACTGTCATTGCTGTTCAATTTTACAGTTGCTGTTGCAGAGTCAGAGGTTAGGAAAGACAGGAAAAAAGGATAGACAGTACTGTATCTTGAAGGCCATTCAGTAAAGTAGACGTGAGGTCTCCCCTGTTAAGGGTTCACATTTCCTTCTCCGGGGGATATTCTCAACCAGGGATCGAACGCAGGTCTCCCGCACTGCAGCCAGTCTCTTTACCATCTGAGTCACCAGGAACCTTAAGGGTTCACAACAGGCACTTGAATAAGGAGGTGACGTGGCTAAAACAATGTTTTAGAACAATCTGGTAATACTTTGATATGGAGAAGACTGAAGATTTGGAAGCTGTTATGACAAGGCAGGATGACTGCAATGATGTGAAAGAACAATATTTTCATTCTTCAAAACTGACTTTTGAATCTAGGAAACTTAGGAATGTACTTAACCAAAAATGTGAAAGCTGAGAAACAGAGCTTGTTTTCGTAAGGAAGAAGAAGAGAATGGTTCTGAGCATACTAAATTTGAGAGCTAGGGAGGTTTCTATATACAGATTTCCTAGGTAGGTAGAATATAAAATATCAGGACCTGAGATTTAAATGTGCATGCTGCTGCTGCTAAGTCACTTCAGTCGTGTCCAACTCTGTGCGACCCCACATATGGCAGCCCACCAGGCTCTGCCATCCCTGGAATTCTCCAGGTAAGAACACTGGAGTGGGTTGCCATTTCCTTCTCCAATGCATGAAAGTGAAAAGTAAAAGTGAAGTTGCTCAGCTGTATCAGACTCTTAGTGACCCCATGGACTGCAGCCTACCAGGCTCCTCCGTCCATGGGATTTTCCAGGCAAGAGTACTGGAGTACATATTTTCAGCAAATTAATCCATTCAACAAATATCTGGAAGAAAGATTGCTACCTGGTTGTAAAAAATAATTAAACTTCTAATAAAACATAATCCATTCACAGTTTTATATATCTTACAGTCTTCAATGTCTTTTAAGTTCTATACATGCACTAAATTTAAGTACCCTTTAATTTTCCCCTGAGAGGATACATTACAAATAAGTAAATCTGTGTATACTTATTTCTAGTATACCTGCAAGAATGCTAAAAATGTTATAAGGTAACTTTTCTTGATAAAAGAGAACCATGAAAAGAACCTCATTATTATATCAGACAGTAGTCTGGATGTTCGTGTAAAATGAGACACACTTGGAACACTTTTTTATTTGAAATGTATTTAAAGTTCTGAAGTCTTTAACTGAATTCTAGTGTTATTTTTCCCTTGCATGAAGAATAATTTTAATGTTTCAACAATAGTGAAAAGGCAAGCTAAAAACCAGGATTATTTCAGACAGACGATATTCCATGAACACCGTATATGCATCCCCTAAGATGCCCCGTGTTTCTGATGTTATCCGCCTTCAGGTGCCAGGCAAAAGATGTTTGAGAGTAGTAGCCATTTAAAATATACCCTCTTCTAATCTGAATGATAATACAACCTTTAGTTCATTATTGCAACACTTTTATTAAGTGTTAAAAGGTCATTAATTTTAATTGGGAAGTTGAAAGAAAATACTATACTGAAATATTTCAGATTGTAATTCAGGCAGAATTAAAATATGTGATTTATATGTGGAATCTAACATATGACACAAAGGAACCTATCTATGAAACAGAAACAGAATCAGAGACACAGAAAATAGATTAGTGGTTGCCAAGGCGGGGAGTGGTAGGAGAGGGATGGATGGAGATTTGGGGATCAGCAGATGCAAACTGGTATATATACATAGATAAACAACAAGGCCCTACTGTAGAGCACAGGGAACTATATTCAATATCCTGTGATAAACCATAATGGAAAAGAATGTATATATGTATAGCTGAGTCATTTTGCTATACGGCAGTAATTAACACAGCACTGTAAATCAACTATACTTTAATAAAAACAAAACAAAAATGTGACCTAGAGGGAAATTTCAGTGATGACTTATAGTTTTATTTACTAAAGAAGTAATAAGACTAGAAGTAGAAGGACTTCCCTGGTAGTCCAGGGGTTAAGACCTGGCGCTCCCAATACTGACAGGGCGAGTTTGATCTCTGGTCGGGGGACTAAATCCCATTTGCAGCACAGCAGGACCAAGAAAGAAGAAAGGAAGAAAGAACAGAAGTAGAGAAAGATATAATAAATATTAGGGAAATTCAACTATTCTGGTTTATGTATAAATAAGAAAAATACATCTATCTAGAGATGTAATTTGACTGCTTAATTAACACCAGGAAGAGAATGACAAGATATTCTTGAACTCCCATCAATCAGGTGATAACTTCCAGTGACTGAAAAGCATTGTATTTTCTTCTTGCTCTCAATCTGCTTCCCTGCAGAAGGGTATGTACTCCATATTATCAGATAGGATATACTACCTAATTATGTGTGTGTGTGTGTATATATATACATATACACACACACACATAAAACATATATACTAATACTCTATATTATGAGATATATTTATCAATTATCAATAATAAATTTCCTAAGCGTGGTAACTGTATTTTGTGAACATGGAGGAGAATGCTGCTGTGGGAAAGAGAGGAATAAGACACAAAAGATTCAACTTTTAAAATAGTTAAAGACAAAATATCAATACTTGGGAATTATTAACAATGTTAACTTCTGCAGGATACCTCTGTTTTCATCTTTGTTATTATATACACACAAGCTTTTGTCTTGAATGAGTTATTTTTTTAATACCCATCTGGGTACTTTGACAACCTGATACATTTTAATCAAGCCAGTGTCACATAATTAACCTTACACAGAGTAATTTCAACTTCCATAGCTCATTAAATGACATAAATGTACACTAATCTCAGCATATTCTCAAAAATATAATAAAGCCAAAGTCCCGCTGTCTTAATGGAAATCACAATACTAGAAATCTAAATTTGTGATAATTTAAAGTATTACCTTAAAATTTAGCAAAAGATCATTGTTTCATGTGTGTCAGTAAAAAGCTTGAATTATCAGAAAATTAATCCTGACATCACCTTGAAAAATAAGAGATCTGATAAAATAACATTTAGAGCTCTTTGAATGTAAGACTTCATGTGTCCTAAGGAACCATCTTGTTCACTAGCATATATCTCCAGCCTAGAAAAATCTCTCACATAAATACTTATTTAGTCAAACTAAATCATAACTAAGGGAACTATCTATCAAGTCCTACCCAGAAAGATATATGCCATAAAAATGCATTTATATTTATGGCTTAGTTCCCTCTTAAAAACATACCAAAAATTTTACTTCAGTCATTGTGGATAAAAAATTTTTCTGAAATATTTTGCATCTTCCTAGCTGTCTCAATTAGAAGACAACAAATGTGATTTGACCTTTTCCAATGACTTGGGATCATCATGAACATCTTTACCAGATCCTAGCTGGTTTTTCTCCTCAATGTTAAGTGTCACTTCCTCTCTCTGTATTTAGACTACTAGTAGTCATTAAACTTGCTCCACTCTTACATTCTTTTCTACAATACAGAAACAAAGGAGAAAACCTGATTAGAATTCTATTCTTTAAAAAAAAAAAGTACAGAAAAAGTTCTAAGAAAAAGTCATCAGGAAAAGTACACAGTTTTAAAAGCTGGAATTTTATGACATTATTGTGGTACAAAGGCATGCTTCCTTCTTTTATTTTACGTTATATACTGAGAGCATTGACCTTTTGATAAATGGCATGTTACAAACATACAAGTTTATTTCTTACTTAGGCTGAGAGATAAACTGAATTTGTTTCATTAGAAAATTTGGCGGGGGGGCAGGGCTGGTAAAATTTGCAAAATCAGCAAAGCCATACTTATTCGTTTCAAGTAGAGCAGAAAACAAACCAGAATCCATGGAACTTTAAAAATTAATTAAAGATCTTATGTTATATCCCAGTGACAGATTTTAAAGTCAATCTTTGTACATGGGAAAGCAATTCTAAATATTGAGGGTACTGAACACTGTAGATAATAAAATAATTTAGTGAACCTGGGTGAACTGTTTTTAACAAAAGGAAATTTCATATACCAAAGTATTTTAGCTAATATAGGTAAGTACTGTTTTATGAAATTTATTATAGGTTGTGTGCTGTATATATACTAGGGGGACATGTGTAAAAATAAATTTCTTAATATAGATTGCAGTCAAAAAAGTTTGAAACCCATATAGTTAGTTTTTAATGTTGTGTAGATTGTCTGCAATCAGAAAATAGATTGTGCTTTTCCAACAATATTATTGTGTAACATATCATCACAAAATCAAAGTCATTAATGTATAGGTCATTGAATGTGGCGGTTTCCAATGTAGTTTTAACATTATACCTAGCACGTGATTAGTACTAAAGATTAAAACTAAAAGTGATGCTTTTCTCTTGGTGTCATTAAGAAAACCCAAATAAACCTTTACATAGCTATTTCTGATGCTTGCTATTAAAGAAATTTTTCTTTAAAAAACTTTTATATAATGAACTATACCAATTAAAGTATCTTAGTTAAAAGCTGCCTAAATATTTGAGAACTGCAATTTAAATTTTACAAAAGTATCCCTAAAGTATCCTCTAGTTATCTATGTATATTAAACTGCATATTAAAATGAAGGATCCAAACTAAGTTCCTATCTTTTAGACACTATAGGATTCATATTCCAATCAAATCTTATTTCTCATCCTAACAACAGCAGTAGCTCCATTTTAACCCAATCACCATGGTTAATAAAGTTTTTTGGAAGAAATTATTGTGAAGCAAAAGGATAAATCTAAACTTGCTATCAGCCTACTAGGAATTTCCAAGTAATGACAAAGGTTCATACTGCACTAGAAAAATAACTGGCAAGGCAGTTATGATGAGAATTCTGGTGTTCAGCGGCCCCTAGTGACAGATCTCTGAGTATACTCCTCCCTCTACTGCCTACTCATTTTGCAGCTCTAAGCACTATACTGTAAGCTCAGCACACAGATCTGCATAAAAATATAAGTCCTACTCCCAAGAAACTGAAGTGAGAAAAGATATACCCATGGGGGTTTTTTTAGGCTAGAATCAAGCAAGAGGGGGAAAAATATTATGGGGCAAAAAGAAAGAATCTCTAAAGAAATAGGAAATGCACAGTAATGCTGGCGGGGATTTGCTCTGGCTTCAGCCAAGAATCTTTCCTATCACAAACTTTTCAAACACAGGACAGAAAATGAGCAGCTTTAATTAGCAGTCATTTTGTGGTACACTTTGCATCATTTTATTAAAACATCTGAAATTATCGCAAGAATTCTCCCAATAGGAAGCTCCTTTACGAAAACAAGCTATTAATACAAGTCTAACATAATTTGTGACTTCCCTGGTGGCTCAGATGGTAAAGCATCTGCCTGCAATATGGGAGACCCAGGTTTGATCCCTGGGTTGGGAACATCTCCTGGAGAAGGAAATGGCAACCCACTCCAGTATTCCTGCCTGGAGAATCCCAGGGATGGAGGAGCCTGGTAGGCTACACTCCATGGGGTTGCAAAGAGTCGGACACGACTGAGCAACTTCACTTCAACATAAGCTGTAAATGAAATAAAATCTAAACGATNGGAAATGGCAACCCACTCCAGTATTCCTGCCTGGAGAATCCCAGGGATGGAGGAGCCTGGTAGGCTACACTCCATGGGGTTGCAAAGAGTCGGACACGACTGAGCAACTTCACTTCAACATAAGCTGTAAATGAAATAAAATCTAAACGATTTACCTAACAAAGTCTCCAATGAAGTCTGGGTAAAGAAATTAACAACATTAATTAACGTTAGTAAGAAATAGGTCTCTCTCAAGCTAAATAGTGAGTGCTCAGATATTTATTTTACTATTTAAATTGCAACTTAAGTGGTACATACATACATTATGAACAGTTTTTCTGTGTTATGCTATGTTTGAAAACACAACAGGTAAAAAGTCAAAAAAGCATCACACAGATGCTGGGTGGTTGTGGAGCCTGGCCTCTTCTGTCCACCCTGGCTGTACAGTGGGTTTGGTACTTCCGGTTGTAATCTCCAGTAGAACTGGAGCACTACTTTACTGTCCAACCTCTACAGATCCTCTGCAGAAAATGTCGTGTAACTCTCCTTCTAAGTATTTCCAAATGCCAACTGAAAAAAAAAATTTCTCTGGAAAACTGATTTTCTTTTCTCTCAGAATTGCCAACAGAAAGCAATAATAACTCAACCATCAGCCTGGACACAAACTATACTTTTTCCCAATCTGGATATCTAACACAGGGAAAGAAATTGTTTTCCCTATAAGGGAAAGAGATGAAGTAAAGAAACTCATAGGGGACTTAGAGGACAGAGATAACTGTCAAAATGTAGCTATGTTCTTTCATCTGAAGAAGTTAAGAAGAAATTAAGAAGTAAAATTTCTTTCTCAAATGATCAAAGCAATGAAGATGAGAATGGAACAATAGCAGGCAGTTCAGGTTTAACGTAAAAACTGTTAATTCTATCTATAGGATAAAAATTTCTAGAAACATTACAGCACAGTAGGGAATAAGCAACTGTTGAAATAAGATCCAGAACTGTGGCAAGCAATCCTACCAAGATTAAATCCAACATCATTCTTCCCTGCATGTATTTCAGAATCACTAGAGTACACACTGGGAAGAGCTACTTCACCTGAAAGCGGATAACATCAGAAACACGGGGCATCTGTAGGGGGTGTGTGTACGGTGTTCATGGAGTATCATCTGTCTGTCTGATGTTTTCACTCTCATTAAAAGGAATTCAGTGACATAAGCCATCTTTCCCTCTTTCTTTAGATTCCATCTTCCTTAACTAGACATTCTTCATTTAATGTGTACCTGAATAATCAGAATAACTTTATTTTAAAGGAAACAATGTGTGTGGAATTTATGACAAAGGAGGTAAGAATATACAATGGAGATGGGGTGCCTGCTGTGTGCACAGCGTCCTGCTTGGCCTCAAGAAAATAAAAGATTCAGCTGGATCCCTGTCCCTTCCCAGGGGCTTAGAGTCAGGATCTTGGAGGAAAAAAGTTCCCCCACCCCACCCCGAGACAGCGGGGCATCAAGTGTAAACACTGTGCTTGTAAGCGTGCAGGCCAGAAGCTGTCATCACTGGGGTTCAGAGGACGCTCTCCCAGAGCCAGCCTGGGGAAGTGGGGCCGGGTGTCTAGGAAAGCCTCACGGAGGAGGTGGGGCCCGCGGAGAGGGCAGGCTCTCACAGGACCTGAAGGCGGGCGGCGGGCTGGGGGCAGGGAGGGCTGCCCAAGCCGAGGCTGTGCCAGCAGGACTCGTGACCGTGGGCGACAGGAACCCCCTCAAAAAGGGGCTCTCCAAAGGAGAGCATCTTGGCTCCTGCCTGGAGATGTGCCGGGGTCCAGGAACTCGGATGGGCCCTCCGCTTTGTGAGGTGGGTGGAGCTGCTAGGGGAGGGAGCGCCAGCCCCCAGCGTCTGAGACAGAGGCGGTGGGGGAGGGAGGGGACACTGATGTGCTCTCATGGGTAACACGCGAGGTGGCGAACGTATGCTGAGACGCTTGAGTGAAAACGGGCTGCTGCTGGTAATCCTGTTGGGGCAGCAGGCACACGCAGGGACTCCGTAAGCAAAAGGTCACCCTAGTCATGTACTCGTAGGCTCCCACACAGCGGGAAGAGGCCCTCCCCAGAAAGGCAGGGGTCTCTCAGTCCTGAGTGCACGTCTGCCTATCACGGCCTTGAGCGGGAGATGGGGACCACCGTAACCTGAGGGAGGCCGCTCAGCCTGCAGGAGCCTGTCCTGGGAGCCGGGAGGCTCCCAAGCAAGTGGGAAGCAGCTACATGCACCAGAGGTGACCTCACGTCTTCTCCTCCCATCTCGTAATTTTGAGATGCGATGTTATCTTGCTCAGGGACCCCTCTGATCCTGGAATCTGGGTCACGTGACTCCTGCCCACTCCAGCCTCTGACAATAAGCCCGAGCAAGCGCTTCAGTTCCAATATCCTCTGTGTATTGTCAGAAGGACCCCCGGGCAGAGCGCTTCGTTCACTGCCCGTCGAGTCCAGGCTAAGTGGCTGCGGGGTGGTAACTGCGTGTAAACTTCTGTCTGTGCCTGGAGGCGCAGATGCAATGTTAGGAGAGAAGAGATGACGCAGAGTGAAAACACCCACGTAAGGACTTTTCCTTTTCTACATTTAAATCTTTTTTCTTTTCTAAACATGTAAACACAAACAGTAGTTATAAGTATCTATAATTATAAGCCTTTAAAAAAGAAAAAAAAAAAGACAATCAAAGGAGGTAAGAATATACAATGGAGAAAAGACAGTCTCATAAATAATTGGTGCTGGGAAAATTTGACAGCTACGTATAAAACAATGAGATTAGAACATCCCCTCAAACCATATACTAAAATAAACTCAAAAAGGATTTGTGACATAGATTTAAAACCTGAAATCATAAAACTCCTAGAAGAGAACACAAGTAGAATATTCTTTGACATAAATCAGATCAATGGTGTTTTGGATTTGCCTCCTAAGACAAAAGAAATAAACAGGAAAAATAAACCAATGGGACTGAATTAAAGCTTTCGCATAGCAAAGGAAATCACTGCTAAAACAAAAAGATAACCCACTGAGTGGGAGAAAATATTTGCAAATGATATGATCAATAGGGGGTCAATATCTCAAGAATATAAACAGTACATACAACTCAGTATCAAAAACAAAGAACCCAATTGAAAATTGGGCAGAAGACCTGAATAGACATTTTTCCAAAGAAGACATACAAATGGCTAACAGGTACATGAAAAGATGCTCAATTATGCTCAATTTCCCTCATAATAGCTAATTACGAGGGAAATGCAAATAAAAACCACAATGAGATATCACCTAATGTTTGTCAGAATGAAAGGTGAAAGTGAAAGTCGCTCATGTCCGACTCTTTGTGACCCCATGGACTGTATAGTGAATTCTCCAAGCCAGACTACCGTAGTGGGTAGCCGTTCCCTCCTCCAGGGGATCTTCCCGACCCAGGGATTAAACCCAGGTCTTCTGCATTACCGGCAGATTCTTTACCAGCTGAGCTACCAGGGAAGCCCCTTTTGTCAGAATGGCTATCATCAAAAAGTTTACAAGTAACAAATGTTGTCAGCGATGTAGAGAAAAGGGAACCCTCGCACACTGTTTGTGGGAATGTAAATCGGTTCAGCCACTATGGAGAACACTATGGAAGCTCATAAAAAAACTATAAATAGAATTACCATATGATCCAGTAATCCCATTCCTGGGACTATATCTGAAGAAAACGAAAACACTAATTTGAAAAAATACATGCATCCCAATGTCTGCAGCAGAATTATTGACAATAGCCAAGGTGTGGAAGTAGCCTAAATGTCCTTCAATAGATGAATGGCTAAAGAAGGTGCAGTACACAACTAAAAATGAAGAAATAATGAAACTGTCCCATTTGCAAAAACATGGATGGTCCTAAGAGTGTGAAAAGGAAAGTGAAAGTGAGGTTGCTCAGTCGTGTCCTACTCTTTGCGACCCCCATGGACTGCAGCCCACCAGACTCCTCCGTCCCTGGGATTTCCCAGGCAAGATACTGGAGTAGGTTGCCATTTCCTTCTCCAGGGGATCTTCCCAACCCAGGGATCGAACCCAGGTCTCCCGCATTGCAGGCAGACACTTTAACCTCTGAGCCAAGAAGTTACTGGCATTATATGTTTTCATTAGGTTAGGGTAAAGTACATGTAATTTACTGTTTTTCAGCTTTTTCTTTCATTAAATATTACTTTCCTTGTAAAAGAAGAGAATTTGTTTCACTGTTTTATTACTGAATGAATTTGTATATAAAGGAACCTAATTATTAACACACAGATATTTTTACCAAAGGGTGGAAGAAAGAAAGAAATGAATAAATTAATGCACTTGTAGCACAGAGAAATCTGAATCCTATATGGGTAGACATGCTTCCATCTACTGAGTATTATTTAACATGTTTCTTTAGTGAAATCTTTTATACAGGATTCCAAAGTAGATTAGCAACAAACATTATAGGTTACTTTCTAGAAATATAAAAAAGAGTAAGAAAAGTTAAATACTGATATTACAGATGACTTTAATATATGAGTTTAACTTCTATTTAAGTTCATATCTACTTGCTTAGTACTACTGAAATAAAAGTGCAATTCTGAGAATACCATATACTGTATCAGCCTGGAGGCCTGAGAGAGGAGAATGAAAGGTAACCTTAGAAAGAAAAACTAGATGCCTATTTTGTAAGATGACAGAATTTCACTCCAAAAATTTTATTATTTTTTATTATAATAATATCATACAAATAACTCAAAAATGTTTATCTTAATTTTTCAATTATCATAAAATATTTAGACCCAGAGAAAAACGTGGGATACACGACTATCTAGATTTAGAAATACTTCCAAGGGCATTCCAAGAACATTAAGTGAAATGAAAATGAAGCCAACAGAATGTTCCAATAATACTGTTTACTCCCTAATCTACTTAAATTTAATTTTAAGCCATTAGGATTTTCTAAATACTCTAAATTCAGCAAATATTTATTAATCATCTACCAAGTGCCACACAATGTATTAGGAATTTGAGTTATAGAAAGAAAAACATGATCTTTTCCCTCACAGAGGCTGACAAGAGGATTGAATAAGCAATATATAAAAGAAGTGATCTGCTCTGCCTTGAAGATTAGGGAAGGTTTCAGACAGGAGATGAAACTTCATCTGAGACCTGAAACAAGCCAAGTAGACAAGCGAGGGACGATGCTCAAATGAAGGGCATGGCAGAAACCAAGACAGAGAGGAAGAGACTGCTCAGCACCTACTGGGGCTCGTAAATTCTTCATGGTTAAGGTAAGGGGACAGGCAAAGTACAGATGTGATCTGACTTTAGACAGAGACAGAAGTCAGGTCAAGTAGGGGTTTGTGCCCCAGTTAGGTTTTGTAAAAGTCACATTCCAACAGAAAATGAGTACCAACGTATTCCTTGGATTGTATTCATCTACAATCCAAATGTAACTCCATCTAGTGAACCCCCTCCCTGAAATATGGAAGGAATAATATCTAAGTCGTTTCCGCCTCCTGCAGCTAGCTACATTTTTCAAAAATAATCACTAGAACATTAAGCAGTAATAAGATTCAACCGAAGTACATGCACTACACCATTTCTGTTTACCAAGCTTCCCTTGAATTCAGTTGAAATAAAGCAAATCGACTATTTGAAGAAGTTGACTTAGCATTAAAACCACAAGGTAGAAACATTTTAGACTGCAATGGCAACAGATTTTTGATAACTAATGATTTTTTGACTATAAACAGAGAAATTGATGTAGTTTAGAAAAGTTCTATTTTAAGTGATTATTTTAATGTTCTTGAAATAACCAAGTATTTTTACAAAATTTTTTAAATGTTATTTCCCACTGAGGGGAAGGCAATGGCACCCCACCCCAGTACTCTTGCCTGGAAAATTCAATGGACGGAGTAGCCTGGTGGGCTGCAGTCCATGGGGTCGCTAACAGTCGGACAGACTGAGCGACTTCACTTTCACTTTTCTCTTTCATGCATTGGAGAAGGAAATGGCAACCCACTCCAGTATTCTTGCCTGGAGAATCCCAGGGATGGGGGAGCCTGGTGGGCTGCCGTCTATGGGGTCACACAGAGTTGGACACGACTGAAGTGACTTAGCAGCAGCAGCAGCAGCAGCATTTCCCACTGGGATGCCAATTCAAGTCTTTTGAGAACTCTCTGCCTCAGAATGCTATGAAGTCATTTTTCTAACTAGAAGTTTTAATAAAGCCTTAATGTATTTACCAGAAAGCCAGAAATGTTTTCGTAATTTCAAACACTCACCAAAAACTAACATTTCCGAACAATTATATTTTGTCACAGTGAAGCACAAATGCACAAAGATAAACAAAATAACACTGTTCTGCTTTTCCTCTAAAGTGCTGTATTTTTCAGAAGATACAGTTTTTGTCAGTATAAGTAAAAATGACTGTTTCCAGATTAAGCAGCTGGCATGTAATCAATAGTTATTACTGGCCTTCTGGACATTCCACATATCCAAATACTAATTCTGAGTATGGGTTCTGCTATTATCTCTCCAGGGCAAGAAGACTAAAAGGCTCAAATGTGCTTCTCTTGACAAAAGATTTAAAAAAAAAAACCGTACTCTATTTTAAAATGTTACAAACAATTCAATTTTCTACCTTCCAAAAACTGTTAATTGCATTTCAGCATCTTATTAGCTACCTTGAGTCACAAACCACTTGGGATAGTTTGCGTAGAAAATCTGTCATCTCGTTTACTTTTAAGATAGAATAAGAGAAGTTTAGGTTTCTTNAAATGCACAAAGATAAACAAAATAACACTGTTCTGCTTTTCCTCTAAAGTGCTGTATTTTTCAGAAGATACAGTTTTTGTCAGTATAAGTAAAAATGACTGTTTCCAGATTAAGCAGCTGGCATGTAATCAATAGTTATTACTGGCCTTCTGGACATTCCACATATCCAAATACTAATTCTGAGTATGGGTTCTGCTATTATCTCTCCAGGGCAAGAAGACTAAAAGGCTCAAATGTGCTTCTCTTGACAAAAGATTTAAAAAAAAAAACCAGTACTCTATTTTAAAATGTTACAAACAATTCAATTTTCTACCTTCCAAAAACTGTTAATTGCATTTCAGCATCTTATTAGCTACCTTGAGTCACAAACCACTTGGGATAGTTTGCGTAGAAAATCTGTCATCTCGTTTACTTTTAAGATAGAATAAGAGAAGTTTAGGTTTCTTTAATTATAGCATAATGTTCTTCAAAAAAAGTCTAAAGATTTATAATAAGTAAACCTTGAAATACCCACTATCATTAATCATTGCAAGAATCTTGAGAGAATTTTATTTTTTACTTCTTTTCTCTTCTGCTATCTACAATGGAAAGGGCTCGTTTCACCAAAGAAAGCTCTGTAAGATGATGCCAACTCTCATTTGTCTGAGATAATTTGGGTTTCACTTTGGATAGGAGGCACAGCAAAAAAGCACCTTGTAACTATTCTCAATATACTGTGGCATACAGTATGGTGCTGAATTAAGCTTTTGTCAGTATTCAGTCCTAGCATGCTACATCAGGAATAAGAAAATGAGCTCTTTTTCTAACTATTTCCTTAAATCAATTTATTCATAAAAATTGTGGCTACACATGAATGAACCACTATTGAGTATCCACAAAGAGCTATTTATTTGCAATTCAGAAGAGAAGTACCATACATAAATTATAAATGATTGGTTTCTGTAACATACCTACTACAAAACTTAATCACCAACCTGGAAGTCAAAAAAGTATAGTCATGGATTTCTGATCTGAAGATTATAGCTAATAAAGCTAATAACCTGTTCACCAATGATCACCATTAGAAAAGAAATTTTCTTTGGAATGAGATTCTAGTTGTTTTCCCAGGAATCATGATGACTTTATCCACTCACCCTACCTTGACAGGTGCTCTGTAATTCATAAGCTTGTGTATTTATGAAACTTATTCTGTATACATTATACACTGGCATGACAACACTGTCCTTTATAAGCCAAAAAATGAGTTACTATATCACAGTGTAACTTATCAGCCAATGATTAGTTTCTGAAAGGTGAGAACTGAATTCATGTGTTAATTTGACTGGGCTAAGAGATGTCCAGACAGCTGGTAAAATATTTAGGCAGGTGTCTGTGGGGGGGTTTTTGAAGCGTTTGTCATTTCATTCAGTAGACTGAGTTAAGAAGATCCACCCTCAACAATGTGAATAGGCATCATCAAATTCCTTAAGGTTCCAAACAGAACAAAAGATGAAGGGAAGGGTGAATTCCCTCTCTCTGTTCTTGACATCCACATTCTCCTGCCCTTAAACTTCAGAGCTCTTAGTTCTTGGGTCTCTGGACTCTAGGATTATACCATCAGATCCCCTGGTTATCTGGCTTTCAGACCCTAACTGATTTACACCACTGGTTTTCCTAGTTATCCACCTTGCAGACAGTAGATTACAGGACCTCTCAGCCTAGTACAGTCAGCACCTTTGCCATCTTTACCCTTATTCTATTTTATACCAATAATGAAAAAATCAATAAAACATTGATGGTTAATAACTACTGCCTAGTTACTGTGTGCAAGGCACTGTCTGACAAGCATTCAACACTGATTATTTCATTTGATCCTTATAACAATGCTATGATATTAGGAACATTTATAATTCTATTTTACAGATAAAGAAATTGAGGCACACAGAGATAAAAATAACTTGTCTAAGATCACACTACTATAAATGATAAAGATGTGATTCAAATGTATGCAGTCTCTTTCCACATCTTGAATACAACCAATATGTCTCCCTCAGTAAATTAATTTCTTGTTAATTTAATATAACTGAAAGAAATCATTAGAAATAATATGAGTATGAAATCTTTCACTTTAAATATCTATAATATATTCTGTTGTATATTTGTGAAGGAAAATTAACGAAGTTAAAGAATATATACAGAACTTTATCCATTAAGACTATGTCTACACAATGAGTTATATAATAAGAAAGATTTTAACGTTTTCTTTCTAAGATTAGAATCCTCAATTAAAACGTTTTTACATATTCTTTATATGCAAGTGCTTTTAAAGAATACATTATACACACAAGCAGAAGACTTACTATACTAGTTTGATTTAACAAACTTTCATTGCTCTCCTACTATGCACTATGATATAAATTAGATATTTAAATATAGTTAAAACATGAACTCTAAACACAGTAAGCCTGCATATAAGTGAAATATATATAACAGAAAACAACAATGTGATAAACAGATATAAAGGCACTTTGAGCTGGAATGGTTTGTTTTGCCCGAGGGAGGAGAGAAAGAAAAGTAAGGCTTCCAGAAGAGGTAACGGTCTCAGTTAGCACTTAAATGAAATGGCCAGAAATATAGGTGATAAAGGTCATCTTAGAGGTCTTGGACAGAGAAAATAGTATGTGTGAAGGCACAAAAACACAGCAAGTTGAGAGATTTTAGTAGGTGATATGGCTACAGCACAAAATTCAAGACAGGAAGTGGAAAGTGATGAGCTGGAATATTAGCTAACCCAGGAAATTCCATTAGAAATACTCAGACATGTATGTGATGAGGATCCACTGAAGGGACTGGAGGACTAACAAGCCCTCCTATCCATTCCTGAGTTGGGTTTTACCCCCAAAATAATTATTTAATGACAGTATTTCCCTAAATGTTGTAGTGCAACACCTCCATCCCCACCTAAAAAGAAAGTTACTTTAAAAAAATAAAAGGTATTGTAGTTTCAAATTACCAAAGACTGGACTAAGACAAATATTACATACCTTAATGATGCAATAAACCTTGAAATCAGCAGAATTAGCTTACTTTTCATTTCTTAGTGGCATGAAATTATCAAATATTATAATAATATTTCATTTTTGTTGGAACAATCTATAATTATTATAATTTAGTTCTAGATAAAATCTTAAAATGGTTTAAATTCAAACTACTATAAAAGCATAACAATTAGAAAGAGAAGTAAATCTAATACATTTGACTTCAAGCTCTATTTCCCAGTTAAAGACAACTGAGAGTTTAAATTTGGAACTAATATACAATATAAAAACATTTATTATTTACGAAGTGCTCTACATTTCAAACTCCTTTATAGTTATTATTTTTTTCATTTAAAAAGTTTATTATGGATGAAATTAAAGGAGCAGAGACAGAAAGGGAGACGCAGCAGGAGTCAGAGGAGCCTTTCTTGCCTAACAGATAAATCATCTAAGATCAAGCATGCAAAGTGCATGAATGATATCCCACATCTGTTCTCTAAGATACATGCAAGACACTCAGGTTTGAGATAGTTCAGTAAAAGTAACAGGCTTCAATCTGGCTCTCCTGACAAGGAGACAATCCAAAAACAAATTTTTAAAGATAGTATTAAAGAACAAAATAAAATAAATAAACAAAAAACAAATCTTAAAATCTCACATCTTTAGAGATGAATTGATGATAGTGAGGGAAGTCCTACAGCAAACTTTGTTTTAACTATTTGAAATGCCAGTGTAACCCACTTCATGGAGACAAACTTTATACATGTGACAGTCAGCTTATTACAAGAGAATCCCAGCATCAACAAAGATACAGATACAGATGTTGTAATCATACTACAGGGTGAAGACATAAAGCTAAAGACTAACAAAATGGCAACTCACTCCAGTATTCTTGCCTAGAGAATCCCATGGACAGAAGAGCCTGGTGGGCTACAGTCCACGGGATCGCAAAGACAGACACGACTGAGCGACTTCACTCACTCACTCAGGTTAGATCAAGCAAGACCACTATTAAATCACAGTTCAAGACGCCCAATAACCATGTGAGAAGTCTTAGAACCAATAGTAATTAGGTAAAACTGAATCATAAAACTGATGTTTTCCTCTTTGTACTGGCAGCTAAAAGCTTAAATTTTATAGCAAATGAATAAGAGGTAAGTAAACTCATTCTTGTCTTTCCTTTCATTGTCTCCTCACTTTCTTTCTGCCCTTACTCCTTTATTTAATCTGAATGAATTGTGTAAACTTTCTTAAATCCTTTCTGAAACAAGAGAGAATTTAAACTAGCTAGCTAAACAAACAGTAACCAAAAAATGAAAACAGAAACATTACCTTTTCATCAAAATTACAATCAAGTCTTCTAATTAACACGATGAAAGTTCCAGATGAATTATCTCTTACTGGCGGAGGCACTATGGGTTCACAGGCATTCTCTGGTTTTGAGTTAATCAAAAAACCCTAAAAAAAGAATTAGCAGTAAGTTTTCTCTCTGTTAAACTAAAAATTAAAAAAGGGAATTCAACTTACTTCTATAAACATCTTTTGAATTTGCTCCCCATGTTTTGCATTACACTAGATGAATTATCTGGCAACTACAACAGTTTCTACCTGCACAGTGCTCACAATCCCAGAACTACTAAAGTAGTATTTGGTTTCCTAAGCATTTTTAATTCCATTTTTACTATTAAACTTAGAAAAAAAAAAATCACACATAAGTCCATCACCCCAGAGACAACCACTGTTAGCATGTTGATATATTTTCCAACAATGATTCACATTTCTAAATCAAGTGAATACTTCTTAAAAAGTAACTACTGATTTTCTTTCATCAAGCAATGAAAATGCACAGCATTTCTGGCAACTTATCCTATAGAATCACTAGACTGGGTATATAAAGGTGTATGTAGAAAGATGTTTCCTCTTACATTGCTTTTAACCAGAAATCATGCTCATCAATATGGCAGCCATTTAAGAAATTATAATATATTCTTTCAGTGGAAAATTATAGAATCACTAAAAGGAATAAGATAAATCTATACATATTAAACTGAAAAGGCATTCACAAAATAACTACCAATTTAAAAAAAAAAAAACAGCAAGTTGCTCTCCCAAAAATACAGAATGGTTTGACATCTGAAATGTATTAATATAAAATGTTATATAAATAGTTTAAAACAGAAAAACCAAAAACAATAGATATAAAACACTGAATAAACACATAAAGATATTATCAAAGTCATCAAATTCACTTATAAGAAATGAGTAATTTTGTAACTTTATCAACAAAGGTCCGTCTAGTCAAAGCTGTGGTTTTTCCAGTAGTCATGTATGGATGTGAGAGTTGATATAAAATGCTATATAAATAGTTTAAAACAGAAAAACCAAAAACAATAGATATAAAACACTGAATAAACACATAAAGATATTATCAAAGTCATCAAATTCACTTATAAGAAATGAGTAATTTTGTAACTTTATCAACAAAGGTCCGTCTAGTCAAAGCTGTGGTTTTTCCAGTAGTCATGTATGGATGTGAGAGTTGGACCATAAAGAAAGCTGAGTGCTGAAGAATTGATGCTTTTGAACTGTGGTGTTGGAGAAGACTCTTGAGAGTCCCTTGGACTGCAAGGAGACCCAACCAGTCCATCCTAAATGAAATCAGTCCTGAATATTCATTGGAAGGACTGATGGCGAAGCTGAAACTCCAATACTCTGGCCACCTGATGTGAAGAACTGATTCATTTGAAAAGACCCTGATGCTGAGAAAGACTGAAGGCAGGAGGACAAGGGACAACAGAGGATTAGATAGTTGGATGGCATCACTGATGCAACAGACATGAGTCTGAGTAGGCTTCCGGGGGTTGGTGATGGACAGGGAGGCCTGGCGTGCTGCAGTCTGAGCGACTGAACTGAACTGAACTGAGTAATTAAGGCTATGACACAGTGTCTTAAAACAGTCCTGTATGGCACATGAACTGGTCGCACAAATCATCTATTCTACATGACTTGGTAACTTCTCCTGCCTTAAATGAATTGCCTGGCTTGTGACAGAGAATGTTTTTGCACATGTTTCAGGAACAAAATACAGCATACCTTCACTCACTCAAAGAATAACTCCCTTTCTTGACTCCATAAAACGCTTGATTTTTACTTTGCAAGGAAACAGAACTGTGGTTATCCTCCCAACAAAGAATATTTACTTTATTCATATTAAATTTGCTCCCTGCTGCCTTTCCTGTGCCTTTCTGCATACAAACTAACTTTATGCCTTAAAGTCAAATCACATAGCGCAGTTCTTTTCAAGACACTTATAACAGCAATTAAACTCAAGCCATGTGGCAACAACAGGGTATATAACGCAACTGAAGTGAAGACAACATGAACAGCTATGACCAAATTTCCTGTGAGGACAACTCCATCATGATCGCCATCAGTGGATAACAAGTGAAAGACACATCCCACTTTCAGATAAGTTAAAACATGGGTTAATAAAGTGAATCTTGGAATCAATATAGGGCTTAGAATCTTAGAGTCAATATATCAACATGGGGCTTCCCTGGTGATCCATACAGTAAAGAGTCTGCCTGCAGTGCGCAAAACCCAGGTTTGATCCCTGGGTCAGGAAGATCCCCTAGAGAAGGAAATGGCAACCCACTCTGGTATCCTTGCCTGGAAAATTTCATGGATGGATGCGTCTGGCAGGCTAAAGTCCATGAGTTGGAAATGACTGAGCAACTTCACTTTAGAATCAATAAATGTATAATATGTACAGGAACATAAAAAGGTCTACGAGTGGAACCAGGAAAAGGCTTTTGCTTTTTAATCGTTTCTGTACTGATGAATCTGTTATGTATTATTTTGTGTATGTATTATTATGTATATATTATTATGTATTATTTTTAGACATAAGAAAATTTACAAAACTTAAATACACATAAGCTAAAAATTAAAAAAAAAAATTCTATTTGCATTAATGGAAACTGAAGCCTAAAAAGAAAACAGGTTTTTGTTTTGTTTTGTTTGGGGCGGGGGGGCACATGGATCAAGGGGTCTTAGTTTCCTAACCAAGGATCAAACCAGAATACCTGGCAGTGAAAGCACACACTGGGCCGCCAGGGAATTCCCCAAAACAGGTCTTAAAATTATTAAATATTATTTTTCCTGTGGACTATGCTAAAAACAGTAACTTGATAAAATAGCCTACCAGTTCCTATCCTTCCCCCAGATATGTCACTTAAAACAGTGAAAATTTATTTTGTTTCATCCACAAAGTCTACAAGGCAGTGTAATGGATTTTGCCAATTAATTTAGCAGAATTCTCTAGTCCCTTAGAGTGGCCAAGAAGGTGCTGCTTTATTCCAGGTCCACATGCCTCAAGTTTCCCTCCACAGCCAATTCCTTTTCATTAAAAGGATGCTTGATTGCACATCCTCCTTATCCCTATTTACTGATGGGGAGTTTACACCAATGTGAGGGAAGCCCAAGAAAACTACCAATGACGAGGAGACTCAGAGAGGATGCCCATCTTTCTTACCATTGTTGCTGTAATTCTCTGATGATGAAACAAAGAGGCAGGACAAAAATAGTGCATTCAGACCAGCACCTCAGTATCATCAAATGCATAACAGAATAGGTTTGTGGCATATGGATTTTTTAAAAAGCTCTTATGGCAATACATGAAGCGGAGTGCACAAAAGATGGGTTTTTCAGCTTGATGAGTGTTCCCAAACTGAACATACCTGTATCAGGAGACAGATATTAACAGCACTCCAGGAGCTCCCTCCATCAGCCCTGTCAGTCACTGCCACCCTCCGCATCCCATCCAATCAGCAATGCCACTACATGGACTTTGAAGAGCTTAGATCAGATTTTGCCTAATTTTATACTTAACATAAACAGAACTAGACATACAGCAGATTCTCTTTTAGACTTCTTTCTCTCAGTACTGTATTTCTCAGACTCGTTCCTGCTCCTCAGCAACCATACTGTTAAGATGTATTTGGCAGATCTTACATCTTCATTTCTCTATAGTATTACATGGTATGAATATACCAGAATGTATTCTACTGATGAGCATTTGGGTAATTTATAGTAGGTACTATTACAAACAGTACTGTTATAAACTTTTCAGTACAAGTATTTTCATGAACACATGTGCATGATGTTTATGTACAAAGAAGAACCATAGGATATCAAGTTGGATCACAGAGTTTCAAGCTTTAGTAAATACCACCAAGCAATTAATTTTTCCAAAGTGGTCTGGGTTACCACGTTTTAACTGGAATATTCAAATAACCTAAACTTAAAAATCATACTGAATATAATTTTGTTTTACCACTTCCAAAGTATTTAGAACTGTGAAACTGCAGGGTAAGTGTTATGAGAGAATTACTTTGGTTGATAAATTACACTGTTAATGAAGTAAAAAAGAGACAGATAATTTTTAAAAATGGTTTTATTTAAAAGACTATTTCAGGCTGAAAAGCCTTAGACTTTCCTCTCCTCAGTTTGAACTGAATGGCAACTATACAATGAATAAAATTAAGAAGAGTATGTGTGTGTGCTCAGTATCTTTAGTCATGTCTAGCTCTTTGCGACCCTATGGACTGTAGTCCACCAGGCTCCTCTGTCCATGGGATTTTTCAGGCAAGAATACTGGAGTGGGTTGCCATGCCCTCCTCCAAGGAATCTTCTTGACCTAGGGTAAGGAGAGTATATGTAATGAAATGATAATGTCAACAAAAATGCTGAAAGCAAGGGAACAGAGCATCATTCCCTTTGTAAGAATATAAAAGTAAAAGCATGAAGAAAAAAAGTGGTGAGCTGTTTTGTTAGTGAATACCTGAAGTTATTAACAATTAATAACTGCAGTAACAGCAGGCAGTTAACATTTGTTGAGCCATGACACCAAGCACTGTGTGTCAGGCACTATGCCCTTTAAATGCCCTAATTCATTTAATCTTTGCAATAACCCTATGGAGTAACTCCTATTGTTATATCCCTATTGTAAAGAGGAGGAAACTGAGTCTCAAAAGAGTTAGGTAACGTGTCTAAGGTTACACAGAGCAGGCATGTAATCCCAGGAAGTCTGGGTCCAGACCCTACATTTTCAATCACTCTGCCATACTCCCCCTGCTGGACAGAAAAAAAAAACAACAGGTGAAGAACAAAACGGGCACTAAGAAGAGAAATGCACATTTACAAAAATGAACAAATTGTTCGTTTAAAAGGCAGTTAAAGTTGATTCCAAAATTTAATACAACCATTTCAAATGATAAAGATGTCAATGGAACCTGTCATAACTTTTACATTCAAACACAGACAAAAAGAGTCACACTGGTCAATCAGACTTTATCAGCTAACATTTTCCTAATGTGTGACAGATTAATTTGTTTCTAGGATGTTAAAAAGATCCACTGCTATTTTCTCTAATGCTTTGTTAGACCATTCTTCTAAAATCTACCAGTAACTTTCACATACAAGGTACATTTAATTCCCTTTCCACAAACTGCTGGGTATTACCCTCCTCTTAGGCAGTAAAACACCCCTTAACCATTACTCATTATTTTAAGTTCAATAAGATAAAACAAAATAAAAACAACATGAAGTACAAATGCACAGATGAGAGAAAATTATTCTATGTGAGGCAGTAACAGAAAAGGTAATGTTTGACTTGGTTCTTAAACTTTACTATAGTTCAATCTGGTGCCCAAACCTAAATATGCTACTGTAAGTAGATCTGACCAATACAATGACAGGAAATACCACACTTTAACCTTTTCTAGATACTATATGTCAATTGATGCTCCATAAAATCAAATTAGGTTTCTGACAAACACATTATAGTCCTTTCAACAAAATTTTGACATGCTGCTATTAAGCTATATTTCTTCTCTTTTCAGAACCTATCTTTTAAGACTTAAAGTGAAGTCGCTCATGTCCGACTCTTTGCGACCCCATGGACTGTAGCCTACTACGCTCCTCTGTCCATGGGATTTTCCAGGCAAGAGTACTGGAGTGGGTTGCCATTTCCTTCTCTAGAGGATCTTCCTGACTCGGGGATCAAACCCAGGTCTCCCACACTGTAGGCAGACGCTTTACCATCTAAGCCACCAGGGAAGTCCCACCAGGGCAGATTTAACTCTAGTATCAAATTTAATTCTTAAAAATAACAACATAATATATAAAAATGTAAAGATTGTTGCCTTGAGTTTTACTTAACATAGAAGTAGTCATTTTTCAGGATTTTGATTTTATAAATCTCAAGCTCCATGAAGAAAAGTCCACCTGGTACATGCTTCTCATTCAGCATGTAGAGATATTGCTTCACTCAGGGGATGTATTTTGACATTTTAGAAAACAAAATCACTGCGCCCTCTGGTGGACAATGCTTTTTAGTTAGTAATAGGTTGCATACTGTTTCACCAGCATACCCACTTATACCATTATCATTCTTAAGAAAAACTAAAAATTGTCACTTCAGTCTGAACAAACAGGGATTTATGTGGTGGCGTTAGCAGTAAACAATCCACTTGCCAATGCAGGAGACATACTGAGACACAGGTTTGATCCCTGGGTCAGGAAGATCCCCTGGAGGAAGACAACGGCAATCCGCTTAAGTATTCTTGACTGGAGAATCTCCATGGACAGAGAAGCCTTGCAGGCTATGGTCCACAGAGTCGCAGACTTGGACATGACTGAAGCACACGTACGGTCAATCAACAAAGTGGAAAATTAAAAGCTCAAAAGACTGGTACACTTGTAAGACTTGATATATCCAACAAGACGGTTTCTTTAAAACTGAGGAATTTTAAGTGAATTAAGCTTAGATTGTCCTTTAAGACAGTCTTCTATATTGCCATATAATCAATACACATCAGTAAGGAATATTTATTCATATTTTATAGTCTGCAGTACTTGGCAAATCCTCTAAGAACATAAAAGCTTTAAATGTGTTCATCAGTTACAGAGTTCTTAACAAAATCTTTGATAACAAAAGTTCAGAAACAAATACAGAAAGTAAATCTGTGAAAACTTAAAAGACAGCAAAGAAATTCTCCTTCAGTTTTACAAACAAAAGTGAATGCTGAGTAATATGTCATCATAACTGTTTGCAACTTGTCATTATCACAAGTCAGTCATGTGCTCGGCTCTTTACGACCCTATGGGCTGTGGCCTGCAAAGCTCCTCTTTCTATGGGATTTCCCAGGCAAGAATACCGCAGTGGGTAGTCCTTTCCTTCTATAAAAACTCAGTTATAGTTGAGCACAATCTAGTTAACTAAACCTGAATATAATCTGGTTATCAGGCTGATTAAGGGGGTCAGAACTTAAAATTACTGATAGCAATGGTCAGACCCTAACTACTGAAACTGTTTCAGGATGCAGTATTGAAAGAGAATGGTGAATAGCAAGAAGGGGTGGAGCAGGTACACAGACAAAAATAGGGAGAAAATACAAAATAGTAAGTGTTGGTGTCGGTATTGGATTTTCTGTTAATTCCAAAGATGATGATCACTGATTTCTTTATTAAATGAAATAAGAAATACAGTAAGTATGGGAAAAAATAAATTATTTCACCATGGCAAACTCTAATTTAAAGAAGCATGATACTATCAATCTCTCCAAAGTGGTCAGAAGTTCATATACCAGCCATACACAAGAATACTTGGTTTCCCATTTCCTTGTCATCCACTGATAAGACTTTTTTTTTTCCCCACTGATCTGATGAGTGTGAAATAACCTGTAATTATACTGTATGCAAGGAGATAATTTTAAGGCTATTCAGTGCAACACTATAATAGCTGAAAACTGGCATCTTACATATCTACCAACAAAAGAATAAAAAAATAAATTGTAGCATAGTCATAAAATGAAGTACTATTCTTTGAAATGAATTAAGACTATATAATAACATTATTTCAAATACATTGTAGGATGAAAAAGGCAACTTTAAAAGCTTCATGAAAATATAAAAGCAAGCACAAGAGTATTTATAAGGTAACATGTTTTATAACATTAAATGGGAAATATACACATAAATTTCAGGGTAATGATTATCTATGAGAGGTAAGATAAGGGAACCTAACTGGAAAGATAAAAAGAATGTTTCAGTGGTATTGGTAACACTTTATTTCTTCTTTAAAAAATGGTAAACTATTCTCATCTAAGTAGTAGGTATGTTGGATATTCTATTGTTTCCCTCTCTATTCTATTTCCAATATTTCATAATTTTTAAAATTACAAGCAACCTAAATGTATAATGACACAAGGGACTGGTACATTATGGTATAATTCTAGTACTGCAATAAATTATAGAATTTCTAGTGATGCTATGAATACACATATTTTTACATGAAAAAATACCCATATTGGATATGTTATGATTTTGCCAAATTTTAAGAAATTGCAAAGTAATATATATAAATGGATGATTTTCAAATTCTTCTTTTCACATCCTACATCATCGTAATTTTTATAGTGACCATATATTACTCTTATAACCAGAAAAGTAGGTTTTCATGGGCAAAGGAATAAAAAAGTACCTTTTTTTAAGGTAATTACCAATTTTTTACCGTATCAAATTGATAAAGTCAGCAAGAAAATCTAAGGAAAACTACTAAGCGAACAGACAACAGAAATGCCCAGCAATGAAGCAGGGATGTATGTAGGCTGACTATGTTGATTTACAGTATCAGAACCTAAGCCTCCTTTTACTTCCAAGGTGGCAAGAGAACAAACAGAACAATGTGGGTGGGTCCAAGGATGGTGGAAGAGACTAGGGCCCAAACTGTGGAGCAAAGGAAAAGAACCAAGGTTGGATTTTACGAATTCCACATAAGATGGGTGAGATGCCATAGATGCACTCTTTTCAGGCCCTCCCTTTTATGCTCTCTCCCAGCTGCCCCACATCTATGTGATAAGCTACCATAATGAAATAATTCTTCATTATTTTCTATCTCTAATGAGATTCTATATTCCTTGATTCAGTAATACATGAATAAGCAATCATCACCTTTGAAATCAACAGGAAAAGGCTTATTTTATATGTTCAAAAGTCACTGAAGAAGCATTCTTTGAATATGATCGAAGTTTTTGTAATTGAAAATGCCTTTGTATTTTAGAATTCTCCTTCTATGTATAACCAAGTGGTTTTATTCCTTATTTTGATGGCTCTATTTCCTTATTTTTCCTTCAAAAAGGAAAGTCTGATCTCTGTTTTAGCCAACAAATTGAAGGTGACATTGCACAGTTTATAGTTCTTAGGAGAGAGGCAGCCATGCACATTCAGCCTGAACCAAGACTTCTTCCTATCACAAAGCTGTCAGGTGTCTAGGAGGAAAAACACAGCAGCAGTCCTGAATCTCTCTTGAATATCGGCTACAAAAGAAGCAAAGGAAGTCTCACAAACAACCACATATTTCCTTGCAATGTTTGCATTTTCCTTCACAGCAAAAAAAAAAAACAAACCCACACCCACTCTCTTCTAATCTCATCTTTACATTAAACAAAATGATTTCTTATAAAATAATCCTAAAATTAACTAGTAAATTTATTTTCAAAGAATAGTATAGTTTGTGAAAACTTAACTGGTGATGATGCTATAAGGCACTAATTTAAGACTAAAGATCAGAAAAAAAAAAAAACTAATTCTAATAGGAAATCCTTTTATTTGTACTTTTGTCTGTCTATATAGAGGAAAGGCAGTCAAGGACGAATCTTCCTGCAAAGATCTTTATCCTCTCTGCCTTCTCATTCACATGAAGAACTCAGGCTGAGTATCAGGTTACAAAAACACGGTATACAAACATCATGGTACCAGATGTCCCTGGTGGTCCAGCGACTGAGACTGTGCTGCCAGTGATGGGGGCTCTGGTTCGATTCCTGGCTAGGGCACTAGATCCCATATACTTTAATTAACAGTTTGTCTGTCTCAACTAAGACCTCATGCAACCAAATAAATAAATACATGTCAAAAAAAAATCATGGTAAATCCAGCCCAAAAGGCGTTTTGCTGAAAACAAGATTTGCCATTGACAGGAATACTCAGGAAACCCCAAATACTAGGCTTACCTTTCAGAGATAATCTTGATTTGAATTTTTAATAATCATTATTATTCCCTCTACTTGTCAAAGCACTTCTTAAAAGCAAACAAACAAGAAACCTAGAAAAGTTTGCTCCCCCTGAGATTGGCCTTTGGTGTATAACTGAATTATTCCAATGATATTGAAAATATACAGAGGATCTAATCAGAAACTTTGTTAGCATTACTAATCTACATGATAAAATCTTGACTATGCAATAATGATGCTTCAGTAGTTGGGTATTCTTTCAAAAAGGTAAAAATAGGGGCCTATTTTACACTATACAATAAAATAATCCTGGGTAGATTAAAGACCTCCCAAGCATAGAGTGAAGGGCATGGGAAAAATTTACAAATTTTGCAGTAAACAGAGAAAAATATTTTAAGACCTCAGGGTAGGGAAGATTACTTAAGATATAGAAAACTCAAAACATCAAAAAAGATGTCTGCATTAATTTAAACATAGGCATAATTTTAAAAGGCAATTTTAAGTTAAAAAACACAAAGAAGAAAATATTTATAAGGCAATATAACTAAAAGATTAAGAAACCTGACCACCAAAGAATTGATGGTTTTGAATTGAGGTGTTGGAGAAGACGCTTGAGAGTCCCTTGGACTTCAAGAAGATCAAACCAGTCAATCCTAAAGGAAATCAGTCCTGAATATTCATTGGAAGGACCGATGCTGAAGCTGAAACTCCAGTACTTTGGCCATCTGATGCGAAGAGCTGACTCACTGGAGAAGAACCTAATGCTGGGAAAGATTGAAGGTGGGAGGAAAAGGGGATGATAGAGGATGAGATGGTTGGATGGCATCACCAATTCAATGGACATGAGTTTGAGCAAGCTTCGGGAATTGGTGATGGACAGGGAAGCCTGGCGTGTTGCAGTCCATGAGGTCGCAAAGAGTCGGACACAACTGAGCAACTGGACTAAATTGAACTAAAAGATTAGTGTCAGGACTCCTAAAAGTGGATATTTTAAAAAATTTACAAACTAATACAAAAATGGGTTAAAAAACAGACAAACTAGAAGCCTGCTTGACCAATAATGCTATATCTCACTAATAATTATATAATGCTACATGCAGGTAGACGTGAGAGATGTGGGTTCAATCCCTGGGTCGGGAAGATCTTCTAGAGGAGGGCATGGTAACCCACTCCAATATTCTTGCCTGGAGAATCCATGGAGGAGGAGCCTGGTGGGCTATAGTCCATAGGGTCGCAAAGAGTCAGACACGGCTGAAGTGACTTAGTACACATACATGCACATCTCACTAATGCTTGATATCACTAATTATTCAAGAAATAACAAGTAAAAGCAGAAAAGATAGCACTTCATACTCCATCAAGTTGGCAATCCTTTAATTCTGATCATAAGTCTTGCCTCTTGAGAAATCTGTATGCAGGTCAGGAAGCAACAGTTAGAACTGCACATGGAACAACAGACTGCTTCCAAATAGGAAAAGGAGTACGTCAAGGCTGTATATTGTCTCCCTGCTTATTTAACTTATATGCAGAGTACATCATGAGAAACGCTGGACTGGAAGAAACACAAGCTGGAATCAAGATTGCCGGGAGAAATATCAATAACCTCAGATATGCTGATGACACCACCCTTATGGCAGAAAGTGAGGAGGAGCTAAAAAGCCTCTTGATGAAAGTGAAGGAGGAGAGTGAAAAAGTTGGCTTAAAGCTCAACATTCAGAAAACGAAGATCATGGCATCCGGTCCCATCACTTCATGGGAAATAGATGGGGAAACAGTGGAAACAGTGTCAGACTTTATTTTTTTGGGCTCCAAAATCACTGCAGATGGTGACTGCAGCCATGAAATTAAAAGACGCTTACTCCTTGGAAGAAAAGTTATGACCAACCTGGATAGTATATTCAAAAGCAGAGACATTACTTTGCCGACTAAGGTCCGCCTAGTCAAGGCTATGGTTTTTCCTGTGGTCATGTATGGATGTGAAAGTTGGACTGTGAAGAAAGCTGAGCGCCGAAGAATCGATGCTTTTGAACTGTGGTGTTGGAGAAGACTCTTGAGAGTCCCTTGGACTGCAAGGAGATCCAACCAGTCCATTCTGAAGGAGATCAACCCTGGGATTTCTTTGGAAGGAATGATGCTAAAGCTGAAACTCCAGTACTTTGGCCACCTCATGCGAAGAGTTGACTCATTGGAAAAGACTCTGATGCTGGGAGGGATTGGGGGCAGGAGGAGAAGGGGACGACCGAGGATGAGATGGCTGGATGGCATCATGGACTCGATGGACGTGAGTCTGAGTGAACTCTGGGAGATGGTGATGGACAGGGAGGCCTGGCGTGCTGCGATTCATGGGGTCGCAAAGAGTCGGACACGACTGAGCGACTGAACTGAACTGAACTGAAGGATATGGCAAAAGAGTAACACTTACTTGTAAGTTTTTATTTTAGTGAGGCAGGAGAGAGAATGGAATTACAACATTAAACTGAGAGGTTAAAGATCTTCGGCAGTGTGTAACGGGGACTCTCAGAAAGGAACTTCTTGTGAGGATCTAACTCTGGACAATGAACACACCTTACGACATGTCACTGTCAGGTATCCTATAAGGTATTTAGACTTAAAGGAACATATTGACATCATACATCTTCCTTTCGGATCTGAGGCACAGCCAATAAGGCCTCAAAAAAAAAAAAAAAGGTTTTCTGTTAAAGGTACTGGCTACAACAGCCAATTAAAATATATAACCAAAAACAAAGAGTTTCCCCCAGGTAAAAATAACAAATCTTTCTTTTAAAACTTCAACAACACTAACAAGACATTTTAATTCTTGTAAAATTCACATTTTTACATTAAATTTTCTTTTGTTACTAGTAGCTTAATTGCGGCATATGTAAATGGAATGCAAACAGAATTTCAATTGATATGTTATATCATACATATCTAATCTTTTATAAATGGTGTAATTCAGTGGTAATAATATATTATTAATGGTGTATTCAGTGGTAATTCTATAATAATAGAATCTACAGATTCTACAGAATTTTTTTTACTATATTTTATACTATTATAAAATATACAGATTCTATCTACCGAACATAAGCCTACAAAAACTATCCCAACTAAACACTCTGGACAAAGCTCAAAAGTAAAAATATTTCTCAGCTATACTCTTAATGCTACAGCCATACAATATTTTTAAATTAACTTGGTTACATTTTTAACACATCTGTTTAATCAGTTTTATAGACATTACACTACTGTGAGCCGTGTCCACTTTATCGTCAAGTCCTCCTTGTAAACAATAAGAAGTAGGCTAGCGTTTGTGAATTCTGATTCCAGGCAATGGCAAGCCACTCATGCAACTATAAAAGCTATCTATAATGATCCAACAATTTGCAATTTGTTAGAATACTCTCTTTACTATCACTGCATTTCACCTATTGGGCTTGCCCTAGAATTATTGGGTAAAAGCAGGCAGATATTTAATACTATTTTTTTTCCCCAGGCAGTGAATAAACACAGTTGTCAAAATACCTTTTAAACATAAACTAAATGCACAATGAGTTTCCCAGGTGATTCAGGGGTAAAGAACCCACCTGCTAAAGCAGGGAACTCTGGTTCAGCCCCTAAGTCTGCAAGATCCCCCGGAGAAGAAAATGGCAACCCACTCCAGTACTCTTGCCTAGGAAATCCCATGCACAGAGGAGCCTGGAAGGCTATACTCCATGGACATAACTTATTGACTAAACAACAAAATTTATAATAGCACAGAAGAGCTACAATAAGACTATGGTTATCAGGAGTTAATGAAACTCTTTAAAACACGCTTACTAAGCAGAAAGGTTCTTCAGTGAAAAGGGATGGTCAGACTCTTTATGCTGAATGGAAGAAAGGCTGCCAACTCAAAATCGCTGATAATCAGAGAAATACAAATTAAAACAAGATAATTCTTTTGCCCATCAGATTGGCAAAAGTTTAAAAGATGGATAATATCCAGGATTGGCAAGGGTGTAGGAAAATGGATATTCTCATACCCATTAGTACAGCTTTTTAGAAAAGTAATTTAGTGCATCTAAGAAAATTTTATATATAAATACCCATGCACTAATTTATTACACGTCCAAACCTCTATCTTAGCAAAATAACTGGCTTAGATAAACCAAAATATCTGAATATTTATTAATAGAATATGACTAATAAGCAGTGGTTATTCATGCTACAGAATACCAAGCAAGGCTGCACAAAGATCTCTAAGACATAATGCTAATATGGGGAGGTGGGGGAATCAAATGTAAATACTATAGTGGATACTTTTCTTTCATAATGCCCCNTCCAGGATGTCTGGCTCTAGGTGAGTGATCACACCATCGTGATTATCTGGGTCATGAAGATCTTTTTCGCATAGTTCTGTTATTCTTGCCACTTCTTAATATCTTCTGCTTCTGTTAGGTCCATACCATTTCTATCCTTTTTTTGTGCACATCTTTGCATGAAATGTTCCCTTGACATCTCTAATTTTCTTGAAGAGATCTTTAGTCTTTCCCATTCTATTGTTTTTGTCTATTTCTTTGCATTGGCCACTGAGGAAGGCTTTCTTATCTCACCTTGCTATTCTTTGGAATAGCAATATCCATTGCTTTAGCAGTAGAATTTTCTTTTACTGCTAGACAAAGATGGGCTGGATTGGAAGGGAAAACTTCTTATGGAGACACTAGATGGTGGTGTTCTCTAAGTAGAAATCTACATCTAGTGTTTGCTGCTGAACTATTATTACAGTTTAGCACACAATTTAAAATCTGTTGGGCTTCAATCAATCAAAAAATATTTACTGAGCACCCATTAAGTGCCAGGGTTGGCCCCAAAATAGAAAGGAAAACATTATTAAGAAGAAAGGACCACAAAGCCCCAGACTGAAGCAGCAGCTTTCCAATTACAATCAGCCTGGATTTTTCCTTTCTTTACAGAACCTTTAGAGAATTTATGTAGCATAAGAATTTTGTTTTATTGTGAGAGAACTTTGTATTAGTGGAACAATATTTAGCATCAGTGTTTGACTATATTACTTATTGAACGCTATATATTAGGTTACTGGTTACCTGTGTTTGCTTTCTGACTTTATGATAAAGTAAAAGCCAGGTTTTCCATTAAATAATATTTTAATATCCTTTTAAAGTATGTGTTCTTCATTAACCCTTACCTGTGAAATCCCACTAGCTTTAATACTTTAAAGTGCAAGTGAAAGTTGCTTAGTCATGTCTGACTCTGTGTGACCCCATGGACTATACAGGCCAGAATATTGGAGTGGGTAGCCTTTCCCTTCTCTAGGGATCTTCCCAACCTAGGGATTGAACCCAGCTCTCCAGCACTGCAGGCAGATACTTTACCAGCTGAGCCACAAGGGAAGCCCAAGAGTATTGGAGTGGGTAGCCTGTCCCTTCTCCAGCAGATCTTCCTGACCCAGGAATCGAACCGGGGTCTCCTGCATTGCAGGTGGATTCTTTACCAACTGANGGATTGAACCCAGCTCTCCAGCACTGCAGGCAGATACTTTACCAGCTGAGCCACAAGGGAAGCCCAAGAGTATTGGAGTGGGTAGCCTGTCCCTTCTCCAGCAGATCTTCCTGACCCAGGAATCGAACCGGGGTCTCCTGCATTGCAGGTGGATTCTTTACCAACTGAGCTATGAGGGAAGACCTCATAACTTCAAACTGCTCTTATTTCCCTGAGTAACTCTAGGGCATCCTTGAAGCCATGCTTCTTAAACTTTTCGTGTGCATAACAAGTACCTGGGATCCAGTTCAAAAGCATACTTTGAGTCAGTCATCTGGGGTACTGCTCCATAGACTGTCCTCTGGATTTTCACTGAGAGATGCGGTGATTGAATGAGTTTTGCCCCAGTTAGAAACATTGTTTAATTTCCTGTAGGAAGAGTACTTTTCCTCCTTTTTGACTCACTTTCCATCTTCAACCTCTTTTACCACAGCCCCACTATGTTTTTATAATTAAGTATAGATTGCATACAGTAGGCACTTACTATATGTAGACAATGCTGGTTTCCTTTCATGTTTGCCCTGGGATGCTGACCTGTGTGGATCTCATCAAGGCATTTTATGTCCTTTGACTTCCGGGTAGGTTTTGCCCACGGTGTCCTCAGCAAAAGATCAGAGAGAAAGTGAGGTCACATATTCTTTTCTTGGCTCCCTCCCTTCCAGGTCACCTTGGGCTGACTGAGAACTTCTGTTGAAGGTCAGTGCTCTTCACACAACTCTGTCCTTTTGCTTTCTGAAGACTGTCCCCTTCCATCCTCTCTTGGGCCTAGGGGTTATGTAGTTGGCCCTGTGTTATTAACCCTGGCTACTTGTGGTTCCCCAGCATCTTGCCCCACCTTTTAAAAAGAGGTCCCTTTAAAATAAATCCTCCTCAAATTAACCTCATTTTAGTGTGCAGCCCATTTGGACCCTGACTTAAACACTTGGTTGCCACTGATTTTGGTAATATAAATTGGCAAAATGTGATGGAGCTGTAGGAAGACATCAAATAACATAATTTGAGCCAAGCAGAAAAGGCTTGGTTTTGACAAATATTTGATTGCTTTACAATTTCAGGGACACGTCAGTTTTGAGTGACTTTATCAACTCTGTGGGGCAGTGACCAAAATGTGGCTTAGGTTTTCCATCATCTCTGTGTTATTTAAAAGATTCATACAAATGCTTCTGTTTTTCAGGTTAGTAACAGTCAGAGTGTAAGTCACATGTAACTGAGCAGGGGCCCCTGGCTTGTTAGAGATTTCCCAGACTGCTAGTCTTTATCCTTATTGCCACTGATTATGACTAACAACAGAAAGGATAAATTGAACTTACTCTGCAAAACAATGGTAGTCATTGTCTCTCTTTGACTCTCCTTTTTATCTGAACAGATTAAATTTGCTATTATCTCATCTGTGTCTTTTCAGTATCTGTGCATTTGTATGGAAATATAAAGATACCCAATCCAAATATTTACTTAAAAAAAAGAGCTCTATAGTGGTCCAATTACAGGAGATCTCACTTAGTGTGAAAAGTACCCATCACCATATTGAATTTGCACCTATTAAAATGTCATAGAATGATCCATCTTGAAGTTGACCTGGAATATTCCAGGGTGATAAAGTTTTGAGTCCTCTTTAAAATGGCGGTGATCTTCTTTTTCGCTATGTTGACTCCTTTTCCATTAGACTCTAGCACTTGAGGCTGCAAATTCATTCTTCTCCTAAATAAATCGTCACGGTGTTTACCAGAATTTTATTACTATGGCAAAGACCTCATCATTGGGATTTTTTTAATGGGGAAATTTCATGGCCTGTTTTCAAGGTTATTACTCAGAGCACCAGATATGTAAAAAGGTTTTATTTTTCTTTTATAGTTATTGTCCCAATAGATGCCTACATAGCTGTTTAAGTTGCTCAAATAATCATGGCTAGCAGGACCTTTTTCATTCAAGACAATTAAGAAGTCTAGTTGGGATGTTTAGAAAAATCAACAGCCATTTATGGCTTACTAATTGATTTCTTCTTCACTTTAATCATTCATCCATTCACTATCTGGTGATTAAGAACAAGTGCTAAGTAGATAGATAGGAATAATAAATAATCTTTCCTCATAGAGCTCATCTTTTTAGATGAGTAGCACCTATACACAATTAATTATAATTTATTTTAGCAATTAAGATAATAAGTACATGACACAGAGGAAAGAAGGCCTAAGTTGACTGTGGGGAGAGTGATTGGTTGGGAGAGCTTCATAGGTAAGTTGACATCTGAGTATGGTTTTGAAGGTTGATTAGGAGATAAAAGAGATGGCAGGTAGGTAGGAGTCAATTTATAAAATGTTTGAGGAAATTGGGTTTTACCCTGTAGACAGTGAAAGCCTCTAGAGAATTTGGTCAGGATGTAAGGAATACAGTAGAAGGGAGGGGTGAAATTATGTGTGTGTATGTGAGGAAAAGTGACTAGTTGCTACGGAAAGAGCCTACACAAAAGCTAAAAACAGTCTGGACTAAGGTTATAGTGGTGAGAATGAACAGAAAGAAGCAGGTTCAAGAGATAATTAGGAGGTAGAATTGGCAAGACAATGTTTGAGAAATTATTGCTAAGATATGGAGTACATATAAGAGGATATGCTGGGGAAATGGTTGGGGAGAGAGGATTAGTTTACTTTTGGAATCTTTGAGTTTGTGGCACTGCTAACTGACAACTAGACTACTAGATAACTCTGGAGCTCAGAAAATAAGTCTGGAGTAGAGCCTCATGTTTGGAAATCAAGAAGTAGTTATTGAGTTGGTCAAAAGGTTCGTTCAGGTTTTTCCATAAGATGTTACAGAAAAACCTGAATGAATCTTTTGACCAATCCAGTAAGAATCAGAGGAGTAGATGGGATGTTTGAGGGGTTGAGTGCAGAGTAGAGCCCTCCAAACTGCTTTTAGAGGGTGATTCTACCAGGCTGGAGGCTGGGAGGGATGTGCCCTTTGCTCAGTTAAGAAGATGGACTGAGAAGTTGCCTGTAAATGTGGGGAAAGAATGAAGAGAAGGCAGAATCCCAGAATCCAAGGCAAGAAAGCAAAAATCAGTTGCTTAATGGGATAGTTTAGTTTAGATTTTTAAGAAAAAGGAACATTAAAAAATTTTAAAATATAAATTTAAAAATTTTAATTGGAGGTTAATTACTTTACAGTGTTGTATTGGTTTTGCCATACATCAACATGAATCTGCCCTGGGTGTTTTTAAACATATGCAGTGATAATCATTCTTAAGCCGAGGTCTCATTTTATCATGGACATGGATTACTCTGAAGTCAAAAATAGTTGAGAAAGACCCCTGAGCATTTGGAGTGGTTGTCATGGACTACTTTGCTGAAACCATATGTCTCTGATAGGCTTAGCTTCACTTCACTTTGAGCCATCTTTGCTATTTTTAATACCAGCAAGAAGTACTTTGAACACATATATAAAATTATTTTCCTCAGAATCTGCCTGATCATTGTTTCTCTTACTCTAAAAAATTTCCTCTGGTAAAATCAGGGTGCATAGCCTACTTTTCTAGAAACAGAATGAGATGTTCAAACTGCTGAGAGTGATTATTAGAATTCAGGATCCAAACAAGAACGTGACAGTAAAGTTCCTTCTCTATATGCTGTGACTAACCTTCGGTAGATCCAATTTGCAAAAAGTGCTCCGTGAGATCCTGAGAGTGCTGCATCCAGGCTCCCCATTGCTCCTAGTTTCGTGACTGGTTATCAAAGTTGTTGCATTCTCTAGCAACAGGGATGTCAAGCTATGCTATATTTGAATCAACAGAGAATAAAAGTAATTGTTATCTGTGAAGAGCATCACAGAAATGTTACAGGAAACATGTGCTAGCACATATATACCTGTTTCTGTCTCGCTCAGTCTTCTGAAGCAAGGAGGGGAAGGAAAGGCCCCTTCTTTTGGCTGCTTGTTCATAGGGAGGTTCCGGGACCCTGTCAAGTGGTCTGTCAGTGAGCTGTATTGCCATGGTCAGATGAGAAGGCTTAGTAGGATCTAGGTATTAAAGCAGGAAGATCATGACTTCTGAAATCAGTGGAATGGGTGGAAAGTGCTGAAAGCAAGCTCAAAAAACAATGGAAATGGCCAAATCTGGATAGTCCTTGTTGAGATGAAGCTCACACGGAACTAATGCCGACCTCCTAGAAGCAGGCAGTGGCCAGATGGTTAAAAGCTACATACATCCAACTGAGAGAGTTAGATTTTTTTTTTTTTAATCCTGAAGGCAGTGGGAAGCCATCTGCTATCTCAGATCTTTGGTTTCAATATGGCATAAGATGTCCTAGGATTTCTATGCATTCCTTCCATATAAATGGTTTTCATTCAGGTTTACTGAGATATGATTTACACATGTAGAACTCACTCTTCTTAGTGTACAGTTATAAAAGAATTGATGAACATGTACAGTCCTGTAACAGGTACCACTTTCAAGTTATAGAATAATTACATCAGTCACATTAATTCCCTTGTGACCACTTGTGGCCAGCCCATCCCTGTAACTCAGCCTCTGACAACCACTGGTCCATTTTTGTCCCTGTAGTTGAGCCATTTTGGCATAACCACTATGGAAAACAGTTTGGCATTTCTTCTGAAGTTAAATATACATTTACTATGTGACTCTGCAGTCTCACTCTTAAGTATTCACCCTCAAGAAATCAAAATTTATGTTAACATAAAAATCTGTATGTGAATGTTTATAGGCAGCCTCATTCATAATTGCCCCAGATGGGATTAAAAAAACTGATATATCCATCAAATGGAATACTCTTTGACAATAAAAAGCAACTAACTACATGAGGTGGATGAACCCAGAACCTCTTATACAGAGTGAAGTCACTCAGAAAGAGAAAAGCAAGTATCCTATATTAATGCATATATATGGAATCTAGAAAAATGATACTGATGAACATAGTAGAGAATGGACTTCTGGACACAGTGGCGGAAGGTGAGGGTGGGATAAACTGAGAAAGTGGCATTGACATGTATACGCTAGCATGTGTAAAATAGTGGGAAGTTGCTGTATAGCACAAGGAGCGCAGCCTGGTGCTCTGTGGTGACCTAGAGGGGTGGGATGTGGGGAGGGAAGGGAGACTCAGGAGGGAGGGGATATATGTATAGTTAAGACTGATTCATGTTGTTGTACAGTATAAACTAACAACATTGTAAAGCAATTTTCTACCAGTTAAAACCAACTAACTATAGATACAAGCAACAACATGAATGAATCTCAAATGCATTTATAAGTGAAAGATAAGTGAAAGAAGGCAGCCTCAAAAGGCTACATACTGAATGATCCACAATGGCTGTGCCATTTTGCATTCCCACCAGCAATGTAGGGGAGTTCCAGTTACTCTATAACCTTGTTAGCACTTGGTAGAGTTTGTTTTCTTAATTTTAACCATTGTCATGGATTTGTAATTTTATATCATTGTGCTTTTGATTTGCATTTTCCTAATGACTAATGATGTTGAATATTTTTCATGTCTATTTAGTATCCATATATCTTTTTTGGTAAAGTGATTTTTGTATCATATGCCCAGTTTTTATTAAGATTTTTATTTTTTATTGATGAGTTTTGAGAGGTCTTAATGTGTTCTGGAGCTCCTGCCATTCACCATTAAATATGATAGTAGTTGCAGGTCTTTTGGTAGGTGCTCTTTAATTTAGATTGAGGATGATGCTTTTTATTCCTAGTTTTCTGTTTTTTTTTTCCCCCTAAACCATGAATAGATGTTGAAATTTGTCAAATATTTTTTCTATATCTATTGAGATGACTTTTACTCATTTATTATTCTCTGCATTAACAATGTTTTGTGCTTCCCACTCTTATCTAGTTTATTCTTTATAATGTGTAATTCTTGATGCCAAAGGATTTTAGTCATTCAAGAACCATGTAAAACTTTAGGAGGTATGTTTTGCTTTATTCTGATGAATACTCTCCTAGGCCACAGTTTCTGTAATGGGGATGAGGAAGTAAATAGTATGAAAGCAGTTAAGGATTTGGTATATTTAGATGTAGCTTCATTGTTTTCTTCAAATAATACTTATTTTTCTACTATATAATGAATACAGAGATGCACACTTCTGCCATCTTTTCTGGGCTTGTCCCTGTGGTGCAGGACTTGAGAGAGCAGAGTCGGGGAAAAAACAGATGCTTTCTTATATGATTGTTCATGACAGGCTGACTGTCTTCTTTATTTTGGTCACAGCTGCTTTCCCTAAGCATGAGCAGCAGCACTTTCAGTACTAGGAAGGGAGGTAGTCCTTTTTGTGTGTCACCCCAGTAGATCTATGGCATTTGTATGCTTGGTATGAACTCATTGTGTCCCTAACAGGCCTGTTGGAGGGGGGCTTAATCCTAAGAACTTCTCCTAGTCTCCTAGGCCTTGTTGGTCCTTTGGGAATTTCACCTACCTCTTCTGACTGGCAACCTCATGCCTCTTTCCTCAGATCTTCTTTGTCCCATGTTGCATTGGTTCACAGAAAGTAAATAGACTCCATCTCTCTTCTCTCAGTCCTTTTTCTGGCTCTGGTGACATTGGTATATTCCACGTTCTGTATGTCTTTTGAGACCTGGGATCTTCAAGGGAGCAGTCTTTGCCTGCTTTCTACCTGGTCATACTATGATGCTATTAGATCTCTCTTCTTTCAACTTCTTGTTTTTTTTGAAAATTGCCTAGAATTTTTCCTTATGGGAAAGAAAATGAGAAATAGAAAAGATGCTAGAATTTTTCCTGATAGGAAGAAAATGAGAAATTGAAAAGATGTTTATGGCGGCCCCTCTTCCCAAATGTAATAAATGACACCAAATAAGACAGATATGGCAGCCAGGGCAGTAGGCATCTTGTTAGTATCATCTGCCGGTATTCTGCCAACTTCAACAACAATTATTTTGTCTCCTCATTTTAGTTTCAAGAGCAGGAATATGTCGATTCCTCTTTTTTCTTATACCCTTACCCTAACCCTTCTTTCGGGGAAGGCAATGGCACCCCACCCCAGTACTCTTGCCTGGAAAATCCAGTGGACGGAGGAGCCTGGTGGGCTGCAGTCCATGGGGTCGCTAACAGTCGGACAGACTGCGCGACTTCACTTTCACTTTTCTCTTTCATGCATTGGAGAAGGAAATGGCAACCCACTCCAGTATTCTTGCCTGGAGAATCCCAGGGATGAGGGAGCCTGGTGGGCTGCCGTCTATGGGGTCACACAGAGTCGGACACGACTGAAGTGACTTAGCAGCAGCAGCAGCAGCAACCCTTCTTTAAGGTGGAGTGAAGGCTTAGCTTTTCTTTATAAATTCCATATTCTCCTTAAAAGGCACATTTCATTCTCTCTCACAGTCCTGCTTTTTATGTCAGTTTGGACTTCCCTGGTGGCTCAGATGGTAAAGCGTCTGTCTACAATGCAGGAGACCTGGGTTTGATCCCTGGGTTGGGAAGATCCCCTGGAGAAGGAAATGGCAATCCACTCCAGTACTATTGCCTGGAAAATCCCATGGACAGAGGAGCCTTGTAGGCTACAGTCTATGGGGCCGCAAAGAGTCGGACATGACTGAGCGACTTCACTTTGCTTTGCTTTGCTTTGTTAATATGCTGTCTAAGTTTGTCATAGCTTTTCTAGACTGTGTGGTCTGAAGTGAAGTGAAGTGAAGTCGCTCAGTCGTGTCCGACTCTTTGCAACCCTGTGGACTGTAGCCCACCAGGTTCCTCCATCCATGGGATTCTCCAGGCAAGAATACTGGAGTGGGTTGCCATTTCCTTCTCCAGGGGAATCTTCCCAACCCAGGGATCGAACCCAGGTCTCCTGCATTGCGGGCAGATGCTTTAACCTCTGAGTCACCAGGAAAGACTGTGTGGTCTAGAGTCTGTCAATTAGAAAAATCCAGGTGATAGATTTGAGGAAACAGTTTGGCAAGGGTATCTCTTTGACTAGCTTGGATAGACATAGAGGCAGATTGTTTTAAGACCACAGAAGCTTCTTGGTCAGAGACAAGGTTCTGTGCTTTTCTCTGGCGGTCAGTGGCTGCCATCAATCTTTTATCATGGCAGTTCTACAAGGCACTTCTGGGTTTTATTGCTGAAACAGTCTGGAAACTGCTTCTCCAGGCTACGATACTCTCAACATCTCTATCCCTTCATAAATTCCTTTCTGGATAAATTAGCTAGAATGGGTTTCATTATAAAAATTAAGAAACCTTTCATATACATAATGATAACCATTTATGAACTTTACAAGTTCATACATGTATGAACTAAAAAACACTACGTATTTAGAAAAGGATCTGAAGACTGTGAGAGCACATAACAACCTGATGAACTCTAAAGAAATACGTATAGGTGAGGAAGAGGGTACAGGAACGCTTTTTCCTTTTTCCTCTATATACCTCTTTTCTGTTTAAATAGTTTTACAATGACAAATAGTTGCATAATACTGGGATTTTTTTAATAATTTAAAATCTCTGAAAAACTTACATCCTTTCCAGAGATGCCTGGTATCCTAGTTGAGAATAACATTTTTATGGCACTTAAATACAGAATTTTAAAAAATTAGAACAAATTGAAAACATTCTGTGGTACCTATATACACAATTTCATGTACTCTCACTTACATAACATAAAAACCTTATATTGGAGCACGGAAGGATTTTTTTAAGCATGACTCCAGAGGTAGAAGAGAAAGATAATAATATGCAACTATAATACACAAATATAACTTCTGAAACTTTAAAGTTAAACAATGAAAGACAACAATCTGAGGCATATAAGGCAAATAACAGATTAATATTTTCAATATATATTCTTACATAGCAATAAGAATGGACATTTTAATTTAAAAATGGACAAATGCATTAGCAAAAATTGGATAAGCTAAATATCCACAGTAAAAAAATTACACAAAATTATTCAAAAATCCATAGTATTTCATGATATTGCAAAATCATACAGTCACAGCAAACTAAAATGCAGATCCTTGTCTATTAGCATGAAAAGATGTTCTAGTTTACAATTAAGTAAAAATGGCACGTAACCAAGTGACATATTTCTATTAGTATTAAACATAAGTTCATTATACGTACATAAATATATATGCACAAATATTTGTACATATATCTCAACAAACACATAGCACATATTCTAGAAGAACAGATCTGAAATATCAAATGCCAAATGTTAATAGAAGCTAGTTCAGAATAATAAAATACAATCACAAGTAATGTTCACTTTCTTTTTCATACCTTGTCAATAGTCTAAGCCTTTTATAAATGAGTATATATAGGTTTTATAAGTAACAGTAAGAAATACTTTCATTCTTTAAACAAATAAAGAGCAATAAAGATAACTTTATTAAATATCCTATAATTTTAATCATATATTACTATTTTCTTACCTTTAAACCTTCAGCTGGAAGTCTATAACCAAACCTTGCTGGAAGGTCATCAAATGTCTGAGATGCGTTTTCAAAATTATACTAAATATAAAATTAAAAACAATCAAGTTACAACCAATGTACACATAACATTAAAAACAAAAAGTTTTTAAAATTATTTAAATTGTCATTTCCATGATTCTGATTTACTATCACAGCTTATCACAATTCAACTTCGTAAATGCATATCCACTAAGAAAGGAATATATGGATAAAATTTACTGTATATATAACTGTTTCAATTGGATTCTGATTTCATGTAATTATTATTAAACAGAAGCAATAATTCTGTAACATTTAACTACCTACTGTTTTCCTGAGTTCTTCCCCATAGACAATTCCATAGCAAAGAATTTTCTAGACAGATTATTTTCCGGCAAGAATTCTATTTTATTTTCTCTATATTATAAAGGTCTAGATATAAAGGAAGAGATTTACTGGATTTCTGGATCTAGCTTTGAAAGATGCCTTTTCCCCAGAGAAAGAAGGAGTATCAAACTATCCTTTTAAGACTGTCATTTTTTAAGTAATCTGAATACTTTTATTCAGGACTGAAAATGAAAGATCTAAACTCAATGAAATACATACACATAGAGATCTGAAGGTATTCAACCTCTTTAACAACTACTCTCCCATTCCTTATAGATACAGATTCCTGTTCTACAATATTTCAGTCCTCCACCAAAACAGAACAAAACAAGGATCTGCTATACTTTTATAATGAAAGATAACAGTAATGATAATTGTAAAGTGAGATTACTGTATTATTTAAGATGCTGTATTCAACATACTTTAAGGAAAACAAAAGAAACAAGGAAGATGTGAAACTAAACAAAAATGGTAAACAAGTAACTTTTGAAACGTAGGTGAAATTTACACAGTGAAACAGAAGTTAAGGTAGCTGTCAGTAAACTGTAGGCCAAAGAGAGAAAAAACTGAACACAATTAGTTTGAATATAGATTAAAAGGATGGAACAAAGCAAGAGTGCTTTGTATAGACAGTGCAAGACAGAAGGATGATGCAAATCTTAAATATTCACAACATGGATTAGATCACACATCCAGATTGCTGTCCTTAAATTAAACATCCACTGGAGATCCTCATTCTAGCCTCATGTGTCATTTGCCAGAGACAGGTGGATCAACAGCTCTGCAGGTTAACAGCAAATTACAGCTGTGTTCAGATGTAAATACCTCAGGTCTCTCCAACAGAGCAAGCAAACACTGGATCCAGACACTTTCCATCTGTTAAGTCCCCTTGTTCATCCTCAACTATACTGTAAACATACTGTCACCAGGGAAAGTGGATGCAGCATACAGATTTATTACTGTTTAGTCGCTAAGTGGTGTCAGAAGCTTTGTGACCCCATGGCCTGCAACCCAACAGGCTGTCCATGGGACTTCCTAGGAAAGAATACTGGAATGGGTTGCCATTGCCTTCTCGAGGGGATCTTCCCAGTCCAGTGATCAAACCCTTGTCGCCTGCATTAGCAGGCGGGTTCTTTACCACTGAGCTATCAGGGAAGCCCAGCATAGAGACAAACCATGGACAAACTAGTAACAGGAAACTCAGGAGTTTCCTATCCTGAGTGTATTAACATACTCATCTTTTATCTATGCTTCTCACTGTATGTTTGTAATAAATTCAATCAACTGTAACTCAACTATCCAAATTTGATCACTGAACCTATCTATTCTGTTACCTCTGGGATAATCAGCCTGGAAGTATACTTGAAAGCCAGCAATGCTTCAGAGCAAATTCTTATTTTAAAAACAATTCATATATGCAGAGTGCTTTATGGTTTACAATGGAGAAGGAAATGGCAACCCACTCCAGTACTCTTGCCTGGAAAGTACCATGGACCAAGGAGCCTGATAGGCTACAGTGCTTTTACCTCCATCATCACAATGTATCACTTAATCTCTCAATTAAAACATCCTTCTTTAATTGATTTGATTAAATTATGATCAGCTTTGAGCTTGAGACAGCCATTTAACTCCTCCAAGGTCAAAGACACTTGGCCTCTATTTAAGGAAATAGATCTAGATCAACACAAAGAAAAAGACAGATGTGTACAGGCAGTACTTTTTCTAAAATGTACTTTTAAGATTAGGAAATGAAAAGCCTACAGCTGTGCTAAAGTACTCTTTTATAACTTCCTATTACTGAGGAGTTTCATGCTTTCGGCTAGAATTCCAGAAATAAAATATCTAGCTTGAACTATAGTGCTTGTAACACTGGGACTTGGAATCCAAGTTTTGTTAGTGAGTAAGAGTCATTTTGAAATTGCTTTGCCTTTCCTCAAGAAAGCAAAATGTAACTTTGCTCACACTGCTTTTTACAATCACATTGTTAAAAAAAAAAAAAAAAAGTTTCTATCATGAACAAGACAAAGAGAAAAATCTTTAGTACAAAAGTGCTTTACTTTTTTAGTACAGTGGGGAGCAAGGGGGCCACTGCTGCTCATGAAATTAAAGCATACTCACTGTTAAAATAGAAATAAAATTATTCCCCTCTGGAATCCCAGGCTCAATGATTACTGTGCTTTAGTTTTAATCTACTTATTTTGAAAAAGTCTCTTCCTAACTAGTTTTCCTTGACAGCAGCCCGAACAGAACTTTAATTCAATTCTGTTGTTCACTCACCAAGTTGTGTCTGATTCTTTGTGACCCTATGGACTGCAGCATGCAAGGCTCCTCTGTCCTCCACCATCTCCCAGAGTTGCTCAAATTCATATCCACTGAGTCAGTGATGCTATCTAACCACCTCATCCTCTGCTACTCCTTTCTCCTTTTGCTTTAAATCTTTCCCAGCATCAGGGTATTTTAATTCAATTTAAAAAGAACAAATGGCTAACAATTATGGAACGTTTAAGACATCCTGCTAAACATTTATTCAGGTATTCACTTACTTAATCTTTAGGACAATACTCTAAAGTCATCTATTGTTATCATCATTCTAATTTTACGGACTGACTATAGAATAAAATACGCTGCTTGAAAATAACGTGCTCTTGTAAATAAGAAGAACCAGGATTCTAATCCAGCAGTCTGGCCTCAGAACCCTGGCTCTTAACCCAATGCCCTATACTGTCTCTTCTGCAATCTCATTTTCATAAGTAAAGTGAAATTTAAGAGATGTTATATCATTTGTCCAAGGACATGGAGTCACAGAGTGGTAGAAGTGGAATTCAGCCCAGACTGTAATTCCATTGCTGGAGCTCTTAACTTACCTTTCTGTATGATCCAGTCCATCCACATTACAAGCCACTAGGGGCTTCTCTCCTAACTCTGTCCATTGACCACCCCCCCGAACACCTACCAAGCAATGAAACGTCTCTAACAAATCTCTACGACAGAATCAAAGGGCAGATTGGAAATAAACAAAATTGGGTTGTTTGACTCTCTGAAATACATAAGATGAATACTACTTCTCAACAAGACGGATGGTCCAGCTTGAAGCTAACTAGTCACTGTAGTCTACGGACCTCAGAATATTCAACATTTATCTGGCTGTCTCTAAAGTATGAGGTCCCTGCCAATTCTAAAGCTCCATGTTTCTAGATATAAACTTACAAATTAATAACTTCATATTTCCTTTTGGGTTAAAGAAAAGAGAAATGAGATAAATGAAAAGAGAATGAATTGCTAATAAAAATAACAATAATCTAGAGTTCCAAGGAATAAATGCTATTAAAAGAAAATATAAAAGAAGGAAATCTCCAAGGAAGAACTATTAATCAACTCAAATATTTACTGAACTCCGCCTGTGTGACTCTTACCAAGTACCAGAAACATAAAGTTTAGTAAGATACAGCCCTGTCTTCCAGGTACCCATGACCTAGGGCACTTACTGACCAGTCAGCAATACACTATATAGTAGCATCTCCGAATCCTATGTGTGCATGTCTCTCAGTCGTGTCCAGCTCTTTACAACCTTTTGGACTGTAGCTTGCCAGGCTCCTCTGTCTATGGGGTTTTTTAGGCAGGAATACTGGAGTGGGTTGACATATCCCCCTCCTGAGGACCCACCTGATCTTGGCTTGAACCCGCGTCTCCTCTGTCTCCTGCACTGCAGGCAGATTCTTTACCCACTGAGCCATCAGAGAAGCCCCCATATCCTCTCAGAACTCACCAACTAGTTGGACAAAACTGTTGCCAGCAAATTAACGGTCAAGTGGGAGAATTTAACTGCCAAAAACAAAATCATCTGGCATACAAACAGCATGACTTAACACTGACTATAGCTTTTCAAAAGCAACATTCTAATACCTGTCCAAAATGGAGCCAGAATCAACCTGATTTCCAACTTACTTAAATTTTATTATTACAAATACAGATTAGTGATGTTCTTATTCAATTAAAAGAAAGAGCTAATGTTTTCAACCTTTTAACTCACTTCCTCTGAATGACTGTGCTACCACATCTGGTTCCTCTGCCTCAATTTTTAGTTCCCCTTTTTTCCTAGACACATGACCCCACAACCAACTCCCCACCAGCTATCTCTGCATTCTTGTCAGCCTCTATCGTTAATGTCAATATAAAGACCAGATTTAAGTAGCTCTCATGCTGAACAGTTCCTTCACTAGGAGACATCAACACACATTATTCCACACTAACATGCCTGAGGCACCGGCAACATCGCTGGCAAGGACTGACTGTTCTTCTATCTCTAATATTTTGTGCTGTATCTAAATTTAAAAACACTACTTAAGGGACTTCTCTGGTTGTCCAGCGGTTAAGAATCCATGCTTCCAATGCAGGGGGCACAGGTTCCATCCCTGGTTGCAAAACTAGATCCCATATACTGCAATGAAAACTTCCTCCCACACACGGCAACTAAGACTTGGCACAGCTAAATAAATAAATATATACATTTTAAAATACAACTTAAACAGTCACATAAGACCAAGGGAGTGAGTGAAAGATGATGAGAATGATAATTATAATGAAGTTAAAAAGATAAAACATTTACTATGTGTAGATACTATTCTAAACAGTTTACCTTATTTAATCATTATAACACTCCAGTTAAAAAATTAAAAATGGAGGCATTTAGAATGACCAAGAATTTTAATCCATATCACATAGCCAGTCATATTCCCAGAGCAATCCACTGAAAATCATTTAACCCTTCACATAGCTGAACCATAGAATAGGTGAACAATCTACTTCAGGTTAAGAAAAAAAAAGAATCTGCCTACAATGCAGGAGACCCCAGTTCAAGCCCTGGGTTGAGAAGATCCCCTGGACAAGATTCCCTGGCAATCCACTCCAGTATTCTTTCCTGGAGAATCCCAGGACTGAGGAACCTGGCCCATAGGGTCACAAAGAGTCAGACACCACTGAGCAATTAACACTTCTACCTCAGGTGAAAAGGAAAGAAAGAAAGACAGGAGTGGCAGATGTCAGAACAACAGAGGGGAAAAAAGGTATGGAAACCAGCCTGGCTCTCTAACGTTCTGCAGTGATTCTAGGCCCTTCCACAAGTGCCACAGTATGAAGAAGCATGGCTGAGGACCACAATAAAGTTTGGTCAGCAACACTTTTGGCCCTTCTCTTTCTTACCTAATATTAATAAGCAAATCGCTTGCACCCGGAAAGAAAAAACCAATAAATCCTTAGACAGTACCAAGAGTACAGGTGTATCCACACACACATATCACATGTACAGATCCAGTTAATTCTTTTTCTAGCTTCACAGAAATGAGAAATAGTAAGTATATACACTTCCTAGTACAGAGGACAGTAAGACAGTAGCTCAGAAAGGACTAAAAGACTTTGACGAGCAGCCGTCTTCTCTAAAAATTTTTCTATCCACCATCAAAGATAAAATCATTAGGCTTCTCCTCTGGAATCATTAACATTAAGTTAAAAACTTTTATGGCCATTTGTACAATTTTTAAAAATATCACTATCAAAGTCATTACAGATACACTAGTGACCAAGAAAAACAGTAAGATTCTATGTAAACACACAGCATGTAAATCAATGTGGCACCAGCATTCAGAAGAGAGCACAAACACTCTATCTAACAAGCAACATTTATCAGGTACTTATTGTACATGAGATCTTATGTCAGAGATCAACCAACTAAAAAAACGAGCACTTACACTCTCAAGTAACAAATACGTGTATGAACTTACATGTTTATAAGTAAACACTTTGTAAGATTTCATTATTTCATTATTCACTCTATCATTTAGAACTAAAACAAAAAACTTTTCTTTAAGGGATGTTTTTAGACATGAATAAATTTTACTGTTTAAATTTACTTACTGCTAAAATGTCTGCTTCTACAGGCAGGAGGTTTAAGAATGCAAAGAGCTGGACAGTCAAGATGGTATAGACTTGTGTGGCCGACAGCATGAGCATCCCTATGGAGAGCAGCATCTCGCTGTAGAATCACCTGGAAGACAAGCAGAGGAGTAACAGTAAGTTCTGGGGCTTTGTCTCTGAAAATAAGTTATATGATAGATTCATTCCTGATGTCCAAAAATATCTTTTAAATTATAAACATGGATTAACATTAAAATGAAACTAGTACTTCAAAAGCGTAACTGTTTACACAGATTTGGACGTTTACGTAAACACTCAGTGTTAGTCAATACCTACTTGACTCATGGTGACTAAGTTCTGTTTTAGCTACCTAATAAAGATCCTCCCCCAGTTCTCGCTTTATAGTGTGTGGTAGCTGCTCAGTGTGTCTGACTCTATGTGACCCTAGCCTGCCAGGCTCCTCTGTCCATGGGATTTCCCAGGCAAGAATACTGGAGTGGGTATAGCACAGCTTGTCTACTAACTCAATTGTGGGAGAAACTAGATTTCTATCAAAATAATGATTTAAAAATGTACAAGCACCTTGACTTAACATTTTTTACAATCTTGAAGAATTACAGTAATTTTAAAATATAATTTGTAAATGTACATTTTATTTATCTTTGAATATTATACCCACATTAGAGAATTTTTTTAATAGCCATTTATTATAAAGTAATACTTTTTGTCCTTTCCCTCCTAACAATACATAACACATCTTTTTGCCTCTCTTATCTCCCAATGGCACTAGTGTAGCTACCTCTCCCAACCTCATACAATTTTCTACATGAATCTTTACCTGTCTTACAGCAAAAAGATGCCATGAAAGAACTAAATGGTAAAGTATCAAAATTCTCATTGGGAAGCCTCAACCAACTGTATAGTATACTTTTTAAATGGTGAGAATGAAGTATGCAAAGACAAGACCTATTAACTATCACAAATTCATATAATAACAATTTTGATGACGACTGCTGCTTGTAAGGCTTTAGACTTAGAGACTACCAGATAGACTCAAACTCTGACTCTTTCAAACACACTGAAAGAGAAATATTCTTGAATAATTTTTGAACTACTGTCTTGCAAAAGCCATTAATAGCATAAATGAAATAAAGGTAAAAATACATTAAATGTATAGATTTGTTCAACAAAGACAAAAAATNGTCGCCTGCATTAGCAGGCGGGTTCTTTACCACTGAGCTATCAGGGAAGCCCAGCATAGAGACAAACCATGGACAAACTAGTAACAGGAAACTCAGGAGTTTCCTATCCTGAGTGTATTAACATACTCATCTTTTATCTATGCTTCTCACTGTATGTTTGTAATAAATTCAATCAACTGTAACTCAACTATCCAAATTTGATCACTGAACCTATCTATTCTGTTACCTCTGGGATAATCAGCCTGGAAGTATACTTGAAAGCCAGCAATGCTTCAGAGCAAATTCTTATTTTAAAAACAATTCATATATGCAGAGTGCTTTATGGTTTACAATGGAGAAGGAAATGGCAACCCACTCCAGTACTCTTGCCTGGAAAGTACCATGGACCAAGGAGCCTGATAGGCTACAGTGCTTTTACCTCCATCATCACAATGTATCACTTAATCTCTCAATTAAAACATCCTTCTTTAATTGATTTGATTAAATTATGATCAGCTTTGAGCTTGAGACAGCCATTTAACTCCTCCAAGGTCAAAGACACTTGGCCTCTATTTAAGGAAATAGATCTATATCAACACAAAGAAAAAGACAGATGTGTACAGGCAGTACTTTTTCTAAAATGTACTTTTAAGATTAGGAAATGAAAAGCCTACAGCTGTGCTAAAGTACTCTTTTATAACTTCCTATTACTGAGGAGTTTCATGCTTTTGGCTAGAATTCCAGAAATAAAATATCTAGCTTGAACTATAGTGCTTGTAACACTGGGACTTGGAATCCAAGTTTTGTTAGTGAGTAAGAGTCATTTTGAAATTGCTTTGCCTTTCCTCAAGAAAGCAAAATGTAACTTTGCTCACACTGCTTTTTACAATCACATTGTTAAAAAAAAAAAAAAAAAGTTTCTATCATGAACAAGACAAAGAGAAAAATCTTTAGTACAAAAGTGCTTTACTTTTTTAGTACAGTGGGGAGCAAGGGGGCCACTGCTGCTCATGAAATTAAAGCATACTCACTGTTAAAATAGAAATAAAATTATTCCCCTCTGNAAAAAAAAAAAAAAAAGTTTCTATCATGAACAAGACAAAGAGAAAAATCTTTAGTACAAAAGTGCTTTACTTTTTTAGTACAGTGGGGAGCAAGGGGGCCACTGCTGCTCATGAAATTAAAGCATACTCACTGTTAAAATAGAAATAAAATTATTCCCCTCTGGAATCCCAGGCTCAATGATTACTGTGCTTTAGTTTTAATCTACTTATTTTGAAAAAGTCTCTTCCTAACTAGTTTTCCTTGACAGCAGCCCGAACAGAACTTTAATTCAATTCTGTTGTTCACTCACCAAGTTGTGTCTGATTCTTTGTGACCCTATGGACTGCAGCATGCAAGGCTCCTCTGTCCTCCACCATCTCCCAGAGTTGCTCAAATTCATATCCACTGAGTCAGTGATGCTATCTAACCACCTCATCCTCTGCTACTCCTTTCTCCTTTTGCTTTAAATCTTTCCCAGCATCAGGGTATTTTAATTCAATTTAAAAAGCAACAAATGGCTAACAATTATGGAACGTTTAAGACATCCTGCTAAACATTTATTCAGGTATTCACTTACTTAATCTTTAGGACAATACTCTAAAGTCATCTATTGTTATCATCATTCTAATTTTACGGACTGACTATAGAATAAAATACGCTGCTTGAAAATAACGTGCTCTTGTAAATAAGAAGAACCAGGATTCTAATCCAGCAGTCTGGCCTCAGAACCCTGGCTCTTAACCCACTGCCCTATACTGTCTCTTCTGCAATCTCATTTTCATAAGTAAAGTGAAATTTAAGAGATGTTATATCATTTGTCCAAGGACATGGAGTCACAGAGTGGTAGAAGTGGAATTCAGCCCAGACTGTAATTCCATTGCTGGAGCTCTTAACTTACCTTTCTGTATGATCCAGTCCATCCACATTACAAGCCACTAGGGGCTTCTCTCCTAACTCTGTCCATTGACCACCCCCCCGAACACCTACCAAGCAATGAAACGTCTCTAACAAATCTCTACGACAGAATCAAAGGGCAGATTGGAAATAAACAAAATTGGGTTGTTTGACTCTCTGAAATACATAAGATGAATACTACTTCTCAACAAGACGGATGGTCCAGCTTGAAGCTAACTAGTCACTGTAGTCTACGGACCTCAGAATATTCAACATTTATCTGGCTGTCTCTAAAGTATGAGGTCCCTGCCAATTCTAAAGCTCCATGTTTCTAGATATAAACTTACAAATTAATAACTTCATATTTCCTTTTGGGTTAAAGAAAAGAGAAATGAGATAAATGAAAAGAGAATGAATTGCTAATAAAAATAACAATAATCTAGAGTTCCAAGGAATAAATGCTATTAAAAGAAAATATAAAAGAAGGAAATCTCCAAGGAAGAACTATTAATCAACTCAAATATTTACTGAACTCCGCCTGTGTGACTCTTACCAAGTACCAGAAACATAAAGTTTAGTAAGATACAGCCCTGTCTTCCAGGTACCCATGACCTAGGGCACTTACTGACCAGTCAGCAATACACTATATAGTAGCATCTCCGAATCCTATGTGTGCATGTCTCTCAGTCGTGTCCAGCTCTTTACAACCTTTTGGACTGTAGCTTGCCAGGCTCCTCTGTCTATGGGGTTTTTTAGGCAGGAATACTGGAGTGGGTTGACATATCCCCCTCCTGAGGACCCACCTGATCTTGGCTTGAACCCACGTCTCCTCTGTCTCCTGCACTGCAGGCAGATTCTTTACCCACTGAGCCATCAGAGAAGCCCCCATATCCTCTCAGAACTCACCAACTAGTTGGACAAAACTGTTGCCAGCAAATTAACGGTCAAGTGGGAGAATTTAACTGCCAAAAACAAAATCATCTGGCATACAAACAGCATGACTTAACACTGACTATAGCTTTTCAAAAGCAACATTCTAATACCTGTCCAAAATGGAGCCAGAATCAACCTGATTTCCAACTTACTTAAATTTTATTATTACAAATACAGATTAGTGATGTTCTTATTCAATTAAAAGAAAGAGCTAATGTTTTCAACCTTTTAACTCACTTCCTCTGAATGACTGTGCTACCACATCTGGTTCCTCTGCCTCAATTTTTAGTTCCCCTTTTTTCCTAGACACATGACCCCACAACCAACTCCCCACCAGCTATCTCTGCATTCTTGTCAGCCTCTATCGTTAATGTCAATATAAAGACCAGATTTAAGTAGCTCTCATGCTGAACAGTTCCTTCACTAGGAGACATCAACACACATTATTCCACACTAACATGCCTGAGGCACCGGCAACATCGCTGGCAAGGACTGACTGTTCTTCTATCTCTAATATTTTGTGCTGTATCTAAATTTAAAAACACTACTTAAGGGACTTCTCTGGTTGTCCAGCGGTTAAGAATCCATGCTTCCAATGCAGGGGGCACAGGTTCCATCCCTGGTTGCAAAACTAGATCCCATATACTGCAATGAAAACTTCCTCCCACACACGGCAACTAAGACTTGGCACAGCTAAATAAATAAATATATACATTTTAAAATACAACTTAAACAGTCACATAAGACCAAGGGAGTGAGTGAAAGATGATGAGAATGATAATTATAATGAAGTTAAAAAGATAAAACATTTACTATGTGTAGATACTATTCTAAACAGTTTACCTTATTTAATCATTATAACACTCCAGTTAAAAAATTAAAAATGGAGGCATTTAGAATGACCAAGAATTTTAATCCATATCACATAGCCAGTCATATTCCCAGAGCAATCCACTGAAAATCATTTAACCCTTCACATAGCTGAACCATAGAATAGGTGAACAATCTACTTCAGGTTAAGAAAAAAAAAGAATCTGCCTACAATGCAGGAGACCCCAGTTCAAGCCCTGGGTTGAGAAGATCCCCTGGACAAGATTCCCTGGCAATCCACTCCAGTATTCTTTCCTGGAGAATCCCAGGACTGAGGAACCTGGCCCATAGGGTCACAAAGAGTCAGACACCACTGAGCAATTAACACTTCTACCTCAGGTGAAAAGGAAAGAAAGAAAGACAGGAGTGGCAGATGTCAGAACAACAGAGGGGAAAAAAGGTATGGAAACCAGCCTGGCTCTCTAACGTTCTGCAGTGATTCTAGGCCCTTCCACAAGTGCCACAGTATGAAGAAGCATGGCTGAGGACCACAATAAAGTTTGGTCAGCAACACTTTTGGCCCTTCTCTTTCTTACCTAATATTAATAAGCAAATCGCTTGCACCCGGAAAGAAAAAACCAATAAATCCTTAGACAGTACCAAGAGTACAGGTGTATCCACACACACATATCACATGTACAGATCCAGTTAATTCTTTTTCTAGCTTCACAGAAATGAGAAATAGTAAGTATATACACTTCCTAGTACAGAGGACAGTAAGACAGTAGCTCAGAAAGGACTAAAAGACTTTGACGAGCAGCCGTCTTCTCTAAAAATTTTTCTATCCACCATCAAAGATAAAATCATTAGGCTTCTCCTCTGGAATCATTAACATTAAGTTAAAAACTTTTATGGCCATTTGTACAATTTTTAAAAATATCACTATCAAAGTCATTACAGATACACTAGTGACCAAGAAAAACAGTAAGATTCTATGTAAACACACAGCATGTAAATCAATGTGGCACCAGCATTCAGAAGAGAGCACAAACACTCTATCTAACAAGCAACATTTATCAGGTACTTATTGTACATGAGATCTTATGTCAGAGATCAACCAACTAAAAAAACGAGCACTTACACTCTCAAGTAACAAATACGTGTATGAACTTACATGTTTATAAGTAAACACTTTGTAAGATTTCATTATTTCATTATTCACTCTATCATTTAGAACTAAAACAAAAAACTTTTCTTTAAGGGATGTTTTTAGACATGAATAAATTTTACTGTTTAAATTTACTTACTGCTAAAATGTCTGCTTCTACAGGCAGGAGGTTTAAGAATGCAAAGAGCTGGACAGTCAAGATGGTATAGACTTGTGTGGCCGACAGCATGAGCATCCCTATGGAGAGCAGCATCTCGCTGTAGAATCACCTGGAAGACAAGCAGAGGAGTAACAGTAAGTTCTGGGGCTTTGTCTCTGAAAATAAGTTATATGATAGATTCATTCCTNCAAAGAGCTGGACAGTCAAGATGGTATAGACTTGTGTGGCCGACAGCATGAGCATCCCTATGGAGAGCAGCATCTCGCTGTAGAATCACCTGGAAGACAAGCAGAGGAGTAACAGTAAGTTCTGGGGCTTTGTCTCTGAAAATAAGTTATATGATAGATTCATTCCTGATGTCCAAAAATATCTTTTAAATTATAAACATGGATTAACATTAAAATGAAACTAGTACTTCAAAAGCGTAACTGTTTACACAGATTTGGACGTTTACGTAAACACTCAGTGTTAATCAATACCTACTTGACTCATGGTGACTAAGTTCTGTTTTAGCTACCTAATAAAGATCCTCCCCCAGTTCTCGCTTTATAGTGTGTGGTAGCTGCTCAGTGTGTCTGACTCTATGTGACCCTAGCCTGCCAGGCTCCTCTGTCCATGGGATTTCCCAGGCAAGAATACTGGAGTGGGTATAGCACAGCTTGTCTACTAACTCAATTGTGGGAGAAACTAGATTTCTATCAAAATAATGATTTAAAAATGTACAAGCACCTTGACTTAACATTTTTTACAATCTTGAAGAATTACAGTAATTTTAAAATATAATTTGTAAATGTACATTTTATTTATCTTTGAATATTATACCCACATTAGAGAATTTTTTTAATAGCCATTTATTATAAAGTAATACTTTTTGTCCTTTCCCTCCTAACAATACATAACACATCTTTTTGCCTCTCTTATCTCCCAATGGCACTAGTGTAGCTACCTCTCCCAACCTCATACAATTTTCTACATGAATCTTTACCTGTCTTACAGCAAAAAGATGCCATGAAAGAACTAAATGGTAAAGTATCAAAATTCTCATTGGGAAGCCTCAACCAACTGTATAGTATACTTTTTAAATGGTGAGAATGAAGTATGCAAAGACAAGACCTATTAACTATCACAAATTCATATAATAACAATTTTGATGACGACTGCTGCTTGTAAGGCTTTAGACTTAGAGACTACCAGATAGACTCAAACTCTGACTCTTTCAAACACACTGAAAGAGAAATATTCTTGAATAATTTTTGAACTACTGTCTTGCAAAAGCCATTAATAGCATAAATGAAATAAAGGTAAAAATACATTAAATGTATAGATTTGTTCAACAAAGACAAAAAATAAATTAGTGGTTGCCTGGGGATGGAGCTAAGAGGGAGACAGGGGGACAGATAGGAATGAAAATGATTGCTCATGGAAATGGGGTTTCTTTTCAGGACAATGAAAATGTTCTAAAATTAAGACTGTGCTGATGATTGCACAACTCTATAAATTTACTAAAAATAACTGCACTTTTCACTTTAAATGGGTAAATTTTATGGTGTTTTATATAATTCAATAAAGCTGTTTTCAAGATTTGTAGATTTACTGATATGAATGTCTTAGGTAAAATACATTTTTATAACATATCTCTGTTGAGAAAAAAGTTAAACACAGCAGGCCTGAAACTGCTATCCTTAGAAAGATCTGCTTGCAAGGTTGGCCAATTGTTGGCATCTTAAGATTTCAGGAGGATTGCTATCAGTCCTTGATAAGAACAGCTCATTATGTCTAAATGCTGCAAACAATGTGGTTTATGGTGGACATCTGCTTCCTTTCTGGGAGTCTGAGAATTTGGTACATGCTGGGTGGAGGGCACCTACCTGAACAGCCCTCACTCAGTACAAACCCTGAGCACTGAATCTCTAATGAGTTTCCTTGGTAGACATTTCACATGTGTCATCATAACTCATTGCTGAGAAATTAAGCATATACCCTGTGACTCCAGAGACTCTTAAAAGCTCACACCTGGTTTCTTCTGGACTTTTACTCCATGCACCTCTTCCCTTTGCTGATTCTGCTCTGTACCCTTTCACTGTAATAAGTCAGAATCATGAGTAGTCATATGCTGAGTCCTGTAAGTCCACTAAGATAGTGAAGCAGTGAACTTGGGGGTGGTCTTGGGGACCCCCATCGAACCACAGTATACCATTTCTGGGCAGAAATCACACCATAAAAACATAAAAATCCTTATAAAATAAAGTGTGGTTGCTACTAAATTTTACTAGAAAGAATTAGTATACAATATACTGACCACTGACCTGGTTGGCAAAGTTAATCTGAATAAGAAGTATGACTTCACTCATAAAGTTTTGGAATTCCCAGCTAACTTTAGGGGAGGGAGAGGAAGAGAGAGTTTAGAGGGAAAATAACTCTAATGATAGGAATAATAATAATCCCAACAACTATAACTGACCACTTACTAAGTGCCAGGCATTGCTCTAGGCATGTTATTGACTTTAACCCATCTAATCCTAACAACACACTATTAGGTGTCATTTCATAGTTGGGAAAACTCAGGCCCTATTAAGTAACTTGTCCAAGATCAAACAATGAGTAATAGCGGAGTCAGTATTCAATCCCAGGCACTCTGCCTCTGAAGTCTACATGCTAAAGCCCAACTGAAAATAGCATCAATACCCAAGGCCAGTGTCCAAAAGGTAGAGGAACGGACCTGTGCTCAAACAGGCACCCAGGGACTTCAGTCCAATGCTCACGGCACAGTGCTCACTGTGGTAGCAACTTCTTTTGCTGTGTGTGTGTCTGTGTGTGTTCTTAATAACATCAAGTAGGTTTTGACGATACATTTTTGCTTTTATTGCCTTTTTCAAAATAACACATTCAGGAGTTTCTAAAGTCTATTTACAAAACTAATTATTATTCTAATTTCATTGTAGAAAATGGGAGAAAAATTAAAATCATTCATAATCACCAAATAAAAGAATAACCAGTATATTTTAAGGTATAACCTCCCATTCTTTTAGCTATATGCAAATTTAAACATATATATTTAGCAAAACTGGAATACACTATACATGTATTGTTAACTATTATTTTCATTTACTGCCTTATGAATATTTTCCTAATTCATTACTACATTCAAAAAAAATTTAAATCACAGACCCTGTACCATTAACATCCCCTCAAGAACCCTAATAGACAATAGTACATGAGGCCCTCTAGGGGTTCCACCCCTTTCAAATATTTTAAAATCTTTTCATATATTGGATCCGCATGTCTGACTGATATATAAAATGAAAACTACTGGTCTAAAACATGGTGTATAATGACCACAAGATACTTTGTACAGATATTCTTTAATAGATTTAACGGAATCCCCATTACTGGAGGCTGAATTAGCTTCCTGCTTTAAACTTTTTATTTTATATTGGAGTATAGTTGGTTAACACTGTTGTGTTAGTTTCAGGTGTAAAGCAAAGTGATTCAGTAATACATACACATGCATGTATTCTTTTTCAAATTCTTTTCCCACTTAGAATGTTACAGATTATTGAGCAAAGTTACCTGTGCTATACAGTCAGTCCTTGTTAGTTATCCATTTTAAATACAGCAGAAGCAGCGCAAAGACTAATAAGAGTTTTGACAAGAAAATGCACTGGTCATAGCAAACACCCTCTTCCAGCAACACAAGAGAACACTCTACACACGGACATCAACAGATGGTCAACACCAAAATCAGACTGATTATATTCTTTGCAGCCAAAGATGGAGAAGCTCTATACAGTCAACAAAAACAAGACCAGGAGCTGACTGTGGCTCAGATCATGAACTCCTTATTACCAAATTCAGACTCAAATTGAAGAAAGTAGGGAAAACCGCTAGACCATTCAGGTATGACCTAACCAAATCCCTTATGATTAAACAGTGGAAGTGAGAAATAGATTTAAGGGCCTAGATCTG